>CM022081.1:9164269-9233847 GCA_011114355.1 Carex littledalei
AAAACCATGAAAAACTCACATGAGTGATGTTAAATGTCAAAATTACCATGTATGGGCAAGACAAGTCACCTTTGCCTTAAGTGACCGAGAAAAGAGTGACCACATCAACACAGAGGGCAAGGCTCCCAAGCAATCAGAGGGCAAGGCTCCCAAACAATCAGAGCCTCCAACTGAAACCGAAAAAAGGGCATTAGCAAGATGGAAAGTAAGCGATCATACAGTAATCACTTGGTTACTCTCAACAATGGAACCACAGGTATCCGACTTACTTTCATATAAAGATACCGCATTAGAGATTTGGCAAAGAGCCGAAAAATTGTATGGCCACAAGAAAAATTATGCCCATATTTATCAAATTCAAAGAGAAATGCAACAAGCAAAACAACAACAAGGTCAACCAGCCATGAATCTGTTTGGATATCTCCAAAAGAAAAAAAAGATGAAATTAGAGTGTATAGATGATCAGAGTCAAAATAATGATGAATTACGTAGGGTTTTAGCTTAGGTTTTGCATATTTTCTCACACTTATGTTTAATTTATTAGAGAAAAATGCTACTGTCACCCTTCTTTATGTTTTATTACAGAAAACAGGTTTTGGGACTATTTTACATCAAATGGAGCAAGAATCGGGTCAATCGGATCAGCGACGCTCATCGACTAAGTCTCTGTTACGGTCCGTATTGCCTAATACGGACCTAGCCGAATACAGACCAGGAGATAGCGCGATACGCATTAAACCCTTCAGCGACATGGTCTCAATACGGACCGTATCACCTGATACGGACCGTAACCAAGGCGCCTCTTGGGGAATAACTGCCGACAGCTGTATCCAGATCAGTTTCTTAGCCTCCACTCAACTCCAGACGTCCCTCCACTCCTATATAAGGCCCCTGGACAGAAGAAGAAGTTATCTTTGTAATTAGGGTTAGATTTGATTAAAGTGAGAAGAGAGGAGTGATTGTAACCATGCCGTTCCGCGGCTAAGTTCCTTTTTTAGGGGCTAGGCAGTAAACCTTGTTACTCTTGATGTTTTGATATATATATTTTCTGTTGATTATGATTTCTTGTTGTTTAATCGAAATGCTTTTGTGATTTATTATCTCTTCATCTAACTTCGATGATCTAGTTTAATCCGTTAGGGTAGTGACAGTACTTTAATGGTAAGAGAAACTATGTTGCACGAATTAGCCTCGTTGAGATCTATTAGGTTTATGTGAAGAAAACCTTAGCGGGAAAACCATAAACCAGAACAACAAAACGCGAACCAAGTTCCATCATTTGCGTAAGGTAAATCGCAGTGATCTGTGTAGTAACTTGTGTATTTAAGAGATCAGTCATTTGCGTAAGATAACTCGCAGTGTCCTATGTAGAATCTCGATGAAAGATCTGTCATTCTTGCGTAAAATAACTTGCAGTGACCTATGTGGTGTCTTTTATAAAACAACAACAGGAAATCAGACCCGACAGGAATATATTATCAAAGCGGATTGAGTAGCAATGGTGTGCCGAAACCCTAGAAATTCTCATCTCTATCTTTATTTTAATTACTTTTAATTGCTTCCTAATTTACATTGATCACAACAACAACTCTCAATTTTCAGATTTCGTCTAGCCTTTCGAAAGATTGTGATTCGATCGCTCAAGACTCTGAACCAATATTTCCTGTGGATCGACCTAGAATATACTACTCGATAGGATTGTGCGCTTGCAGTCCGAACCGATAGTATTTCCGAGTTTATAAATATTAAAAGAAACACCGCTCTCTTTTGAGTGATCAATAGACCCCCTACCATTGACCTTGCTGAAATTCAAAAATGAGAAGAGCAAGATAAGATTTTTCAATTCCTAGCTTGTCTCGACTCGACCTATGAGGCTGTGAGGTCACAAATTCTCCACCTAGCTGAACTTCCATCTCCAGATAAAGTGGCTTCAATGGTACAAGGAGAAGAAACAAGAAGAGAGGTTATGGGGTCACAATTACTCAAAAATCCAGAGGCAAAAGGGTTTGCTGATATGGCGAGACCTAACCCTAGTTATAGGCCGGAGGTGAGAGGAGACCAACAAGTCGAGAAGTGTGAGCACTGTAAGAGGCTTGCTGGTTCCTCAACCCCCACCTCCGACCAAAATGGCACAAGAAAGGGGGAGATCGCAACAGAGGCAGCTACGGTTAATTTGAAAAGAAGAAGGGTTTTTTTATCAGAGACAAGAGAGGGAAGCGAACGGACTGAACGGGTTGAGTATGGCCCGGGTCCTAGAGAAGTCGCTAGCGCCAGCTCTTCTTCGGATCCTATACGGCAGTTGATCCAACAGCTCACTGCCTTGATGAATCAAAAGCAAGAAAACCCTAAAACTTTTGGTATGATTTGCATCTCCAATTTATCTTTTTTTTTTTCAAAAAAATTCTAGATGGATATTAGATTCGGGTGCAACTGACCATATGACTGGTAATATAAATTTATTGACCTCATTTAGAAAATACGAAACCAAACAATTTGTTACGGTTGCAAATGGTGATAAAATGAAAATTCTTGGAGAAGGCTCAATAAATATTTTCCAAAAATAATTCAAAATGTCTTGTATATAAAAGATGGCTCATCAAATCTATTATCCATTAGTAAAATCACAAAAAAGTTGAATTGTGAGCTCATTTTTTTGACAAAAATGTGATTTTTCATGATCGGATAACAAAGATTATGATTGGTGAATGATTTCTAGAAAACGGGCTTTATTTTTTGAATGAAGAAAAAATCAACCTCAACATAACCAAAAATGAAGAATTAAGCATACTTTGGCATTGAAGAATTGGGCATCCTTCCGACAAGATTTTAAAGAGTCTTTTTAATTTTTCAAAATTAGATAATAGTAGTTGTGAGACATGTAAGCTAGGAAAACATACTAGATTACCTTTTAATTTATCAAGTTGTAAAAGGGAAAAACCTTTTGATTTGGTTCATTCGGATGTATGGGGCCCGCCCCAATTAATTCTTTTAATGGATACAAATATTTTGTTATATTTATTGATGATTTTTCTAAAACAACTTGGTTATATTTACTAAAAAATAAAAGTGAAGTATTTTCGCAATTTCTAGATTTTTATAACTTCATAGAAAACCAATATGAAGCAAAAATTAAAAATTTTAGATTCGATAACGGAACAGAATCTGTAAACCAAAATTTCTCAAACTTATTTAAAGAAAAATGAAATTTACATCAAACATCATGTGTTTATACACCTCAACAAAATGGTGTTTCCGAAAGAAAAAATATATACTTGCATGAAATGACTCAAGTACTTTTATTTCAAAACAATGTACCAAAAACTTATTGGTCGGAATGCCGTTCTTACCGTAACATATTTAATAAATAGATTGTCGAGTGCTAATTTGGATTATAAGAGCCCATTAGAAATTCTTTATCAAAGAAAACTTAATATTGAGCATTTGAAAATATTTGGTTGTACATGTTATGTACATAAAAATAAACAAGACAAGTTGGATTATACCTCAATTAAGGTTATTTTCTTGGGTTATTCATCACAAAAAAATGAATATAAATGCTATGATCCTAAGAACAAAAAATTATACATTTCTAGGGATATAACTTTTTTAGAAAATGAGCCATATTACAAGGAAAAAATTCATGAGAAATTTATTAGAGAATCTTTCAAGGAAATTACAATACCCCAATTCAATCCATTAATATAAGAGGTAAGACCAATGGAAATTGAAATTACAACCGAAAATGAAAATGAAAGTGAAAATGTGGAGAAAATAAAAGAAATTTCCTCAAATGAAGGAGATCAAAACATAGAAGAAACACCGATAAGAAGGTCGATTCGAACAACACAACCTTCAACGGGGCTAAGGGATTTTATAACCTACAAGGTACAATATCCTATATAAAATTGTATTACATATGGTAATGTCTCTTCCAACCATAGAACTTTCTTGACCTCAATCGAAAAAGAACAAGAACCAAACCACTATGAGGAAGCCATAAAAAAATCCCGTATGGAACAAAGCCATGAAAGAAGAATTGAGGGCTCTTGAAAAAAATAAAACTTGAGTAATCGTTCAATTACCAAAGAATAAAAAACCCATAGGATGCAAATGGGTATACAAAATTAAATATAATAGCAATGGTACCGTGGAACGGTACAAGTCTCGCTTGGTTGCTAAAGGTTATACACAAACGTACGGTATAGATTATTATGAAATATTTGCACCCGTTGCAAAAATAAACACCGTAAGAATTTTATTTTCCGTTGCGATAAATCAAGGGTGGAAATTGTACCAAATGGATGTTAAAAATGTATTCCTTCAAGGAGCGCTTGAAGAAGAGGTATATATATCATTACCACCCGGTCATGAAAAAGACTAAAATTGTGATTTATCTTGCAAATTAAAGAAGTCAATTTACGGGTTGAAGCAATCTCCAAGAGCATGGTATGAAAAATTAAGCTCTCATTTAATCTCTTGTAATTTTAAAATTAGTAATGCCGACCACTCACTATTTGTCAAAATTGAAGAGAAAAATACCACTATTGTTTTAGTATATGTAGATGGTATTATCATTACCAGAAACAATCTAGAAAACATTAAAACAATACAACTCCAATTAAAAGAAAAATTTGACATCAATGACTTAGGCTATTTAAAATATTTTTTGGGGATAGAAGTAGCGTATTCGAGCCAAGGTTTATCTATATCTCAAAGAAAATACACTTTAGATTTGTTGGAAGAAACCGGAAAACTAGGGTGTAAACCAACCTCCACACCAATAGATGGTAAATACAAACTAAATACCGAGGATGGTGAGCTATTAGATGATATAAATCAATTTCAACGACTTGTAGGAAAATTAATCTATCTCACGGTAACCCGTCCGGATATATCATACTCGGTAAGCCAAATTAGCAAATTTATGCATAGTCCAAGAACACCGCACTTAGAGGCTATAAATAGAATATTGAAGTACTTAAAAGGGACACCCGGTATGAGAATTTTCATTAAATGTAATAATTCTAACAAAGTATGTGGTTATTCTGATGCAGATTGGGCCGGTAGCTTTGATCGAAAATCAACAACCAGTTTTTGCATGTTTGTAGGCGGAAATTTAGTCACATGAAAAAGTGAGAAACATAACGTGGTGGCACGATCAAGTGCCGAGGCAGAATATCGTGCCATGGTGTCAACCGCTAGTGAATTAACATGGATCAAACAACTCCTTGAGGATATTGGAATTAAAATTCAAGAACCAATGGAGATGTTTTGTGATAATCAAGCGGCACGACACATTGCATCCAACTCGGTATTTCACGAAAGAACAAAACACATCGAGGTAGATTGTCATTTTATCCGAGAAAAAATTCAAGTCAAAGAAATCAAAACTCCCTACGTACGAAGTGAAGACCAATTGGCGGATGCATTCACCAAGGGTCTTGATCCAAAACCATTTGAAAATAATACGAGCAAGCTAGGGTTAATCGACATCTACAACCCTAGCTTGAGGGGGAGTGTTGAAAAATGAGAACAATCGGCCAATTACCCTCAGATCCATTTAGGATATCCATCATTGGGTTTAGATGTATAACAAGAGAGTTACTAATTATAGATAAAAACAACTCAATCTTTATGTACAATTTTAGTAAGTTACCGTTTGTACTTTTGTATAGGGTCAGAGAACAGGCAAATAGGCAACAAATAGGCAACCGTTATTTTCCACATTATTTTTAGCATAAATAGCCCACTGTAACATGAAACTGTTAGAATGAAACAAATATTTTTCTCATTCAAACTCTCTGTCTCATATTCATAAATTCAACAATTTTGTATCATTGCCAATTGTTGGTCATCGATCTTGGATTGAGTCAAATTGGGTTTCAGATCGTCCGATTTTGACCTGTCTCGGATTTCGAATGGTATCGGGCTGGATCAGATTAGGATCTGGATTTTTTCCTTCTCATCGGATATGATTTAGCTATCTCTAATCGTCTATATTATTTTAGTATATTAATTAAAGACTCGTACTTGTTATATACAGTAACTTTATATACAACCTCAAACTAATGAAACAAAACAAAAGATAGGCTATCAATTCAATTTTTCCAACAAAAACCTTTTGAGAATTATTGGATTCAGGGAACACTCCCTGATCCGATCAGTATCTCATAGAGGGAGATGGAAAGAGACAAAAAGAGAATCAGATGTCTTTCTGAGATGGGGTCACAGAAAGACAGTATCACAAACCATTTCTTTTTTGGTTGGTGCATCTGGTGATAAGGATTCCAAATTTGTGCACAGGTCAGAATATATATTTTCAAGTAGTAGACTTTGGAAGGCTAAATATTCTCATCCTGTTCTATGCATTTGGTTCTGAATCGGTATCTCTAGCATTTACTTTTTCCAAGTGGAATTAATATTCTGACAGCTTAGGGGTTTACACAGTTCCTAATTTGAATCTCACTGCTCAGATGCAACTTGTTAGAGTGGCTATTAATTATTTTCCTGTGCTTGGTTTGGTTGGCTTCAATATCTCTAAAGTGGGTGCTTTTGTATACTTCTCCCAATTATATTTAAGAAATTCGAAGAGATGAGGTTCCTTGGTAGTTGCGTACGTATACTGTACATGCTAAATAACTAAGTGCCTCGAGCAAGAAAAAATAATCAGAAGATAATATAATTAAAATATAGAAATTACCAGAATTACAAACATGATCAACTGTATTGTTCTGAATCAATGAGCCTTCCCTCATTGAATGATTTCGGACTTCTACTAGAGAAAAACAAAACTTTTTCAGATTATATATGCTTGGGGGTATGAAGACTCGTCACAGACATGCAGTAAATGTCAGGGAATCGGAGGTGTCCGATCCATATCAAGATTCGCATGGACAACTTTAAGATTTGTTTGGATCAAGTACACACAAATCTTGATGCAGATTGGACAGCTATGGCCGAGCATCCAGGTCAGACCGAATTTTGTCCGATACATGTCTTTCTGAGATGGATCAGACAGTTAAATTTTGACTGCTCTAATTTATTTATTTTTGTTTTTTGACAAAAGTGGAGTATACCCACCAGTTTCGTTACGAAACTATTATATTTTTTTACCAAAGGGGCTGGTACAGAGACTGTACCAACAAGCCTGAAGCATACAAAATATTGGCTAAACTAGGCAAACACATTGCCATAGTAAATCTCTAAAATCAGCTAGTAATTATAACACTAAAGTAGCAGTAGAATAAGAGCCTACAAGTTTGCTTGGGTTACACTCAAGAGCAAAAGTTATATTACACAGTCATCAAAATATGAGAGAATCAACCACAGCACTTAGAAGTTAGAACACACTAAGTTGCTGTCAGAGCTAGAGCGAGATTCAGAATCAGTAGAACCAGTAGGAACTCTTCCCCCTGCTGTATCTATCTCCTGAATTTCAGCCAGGGTTTGGAGGTGTTCTTCTAAATCAGACCCTTTTAAACCATGCATGTGAAGGGTCCTCCTCTTCCTCTAACAGGTGAGATGACATTAAATTACCTGCCTGGGTCAAGGACTCAAGTTAGAGGCATCAAAAGGTAAAACCAGATTAAGTTAATTTAAAAAAAGAAGTTGTTTAATCTAGCTTTGCACCAATAGAAAGTCAATGCAATAATTGACTGCTCTAATTAGAAGAACAATTTCTAGAGTAGGCTTGTTAATTATCTAGATGAGAATATTTTAAAATTGCATGCAGAATTTGGATTATTCAAAGAAAACTAAAGTAAATACAAAATGATGTGGAAATTTGAGATAGAAATATCAGAGATAAATAGATAGAATCATATCCTTAGTGGGGATCGATAGAAAGAGTGGGAATCACTTGTCATTACTTTCAGGCTTCGCTGGTGAACGATAAGGATTCCAAATGCATATTAATCACTAATCAGAATCTCTATCCCGCTGTCGTACTTTTTACTTTTTAGAGGCAGTAAAATATTCTCAGTCTTGTATATGTATATGGTAAATTATGTGTTTGAATCTTGCTCCACGTATAGTAAATTCAATCATTACTTAAATAATTGTATATATAGAATATTGGAACT
This sequence comes from Carex littledalei, assembly GCA_011114355.1. Lineage (NCBI taxonomy): Eukaryota > Viridiplantae > Streptophyta > Magnoliopsida > Poales > Cyperaceae > Carex > Carex littledalei. The sequence goes on from CM022081.1 coordinate 9,172,351, forward strand.
TCCTTTGGTTGAATTTGGAACTTCAACCTCACTAAAGGAATAGAATAAGACTTTGTAGCGTCTTCTTCAAGGATGTTTTTAGATACTTTATGGTTGCCAAAGTACGGTTATGAAGCACTAATTTCTTGACACCCAGAAATAATCATATATATGTGATACATTTTTTCTTATAAAATTAATATAAATCATCTCTCTGTTTTTTTTTTTATGGTTACCAGCGCACTAAAAAGTTTCAACTTTTTTCATATTAAATCATCAACATCCTTATACATCCGATTTTGTTCTCTCTTCTTATTATTATCGAAGGACTTACATTTTTTATGCTCTCTTCTCATTTCAGTGAGAAGTAAAAACTTTGTTTGTATTTCCGGGTAGAAACTTTAATACAATTAATCATATATTGTTTTTCATTATATACATTTTAAGAGTTTTGACTTGACTGCAGTTATATCATTAACATCTTAAATTTTTATGATTGCATGCAATAGATCTTTTATAAAAAAAAAAATCATAGTAATTAAATATTTAATTTGTTGTAAAATATATACTAATTTTTAAGCAAAGTCTGACGATCTTAGTGAGTATAAGTTTTTGAAAGATGTTTATCAAGCTTTGACTGAACATTGATTACAAATTTGAAATTTTACTACAAATAATATATAGTCAAATCTCAATAAGACAAGAAAAGCTGTAAACTAAAAAAATATATATTCCTCTCTACGACCACCGAGATTAAAAGGGAGCTACAAGGAAATGTTCTTCCCGTTGTAAATCAAATTTAATATGATTTATGTGGATGTTCATTTTGTAACTCCCAATATTAATTCTCAATTCATTACCCCGCTACTCCACTACTCCACTACTATAGACATTCATTTCTTCTTTATTATTGTAACATCTCTTTCTAGCCTATAAATAGAAGCTTTGTAAAAACAAGAAAATAACACACAATTAGAAGAGAATAAAATTCTACTATTGCTCTCTCTATCTCTCTTGTCATTTACTTTACATTTGTTGCAACTTCATTTTAATTTTACAACACGTTATCAGCACGACTTGCTCAGAAGAAGTTGCAAAGTAATTATGTAAGTAATTTATATGATTGGTTATTATATCTTTCATTAATTTAAATTTCATTTGAATTTTTGATTATATTTGTTTTAGTTTATAAGAATCATTCCTTGAAGTGATGATGGAATAATAACCTGAAATTATTATTGAAACTAAAAATTTATCAAGACCTGAAGTTTGTATTACTCGAATAGAATAATAACCTGAAGTTATTATTATAATTGTTAGAACCTGAAGTTCTATTAGAAATTTTAGTATAAAATAACCAGCAGTTATTATAGGCCACTGGATGAAAAATAACCTGCAATTATTTCCAATTAAAAACCTGAAGTTTTATTAGAATTTTTTTTATATAACATCAATGTAATAACCATAAGTTACTATAGATCACTGGATGAGAATATAACCCGAAGTTATTTCAAAATTATATTTTACTATCGCGCAGTCAAGCAATTTAATAACTAGTAGTTATTAAATAAATATTTTATTATAACCTGAAGTTATTAATACATTTAAATTTATTTATTTATGTAATTTACATATTCTTTTATTTATATTTATTTATCTCATTTTTCATAACCTGAAGTTATGATATTAATAACCTGAAGTTATGGCATTAATAACATGAAATTATATAACCTGAAGTTATGACATTAATAACCTGAAGTTAATACGTATCTATTTTGTAGTACATATGGAAAATCTCATAAAGCATGAATTTATCTCCTTTTTCATTTATCATAACTCGAAGTTATGGTATTAATAACCTGAAGTTGTATTTTGTTATAAATACGTATTAATGAAAAATGAAAAAGGAAAACATCCTGAAGATGTTTGTTACAGATGTGGGATGGCAAATCATTGGTCACGTACCTGCCATACGCCCAAGCATCTAGTGGAGCTTCATCAAGGCTCACTCAAGAAAAAGAGAGAAAATGTGGAAACTAACTTTACTGAAAATGATCACGAAAATGAATGTCATATAGATACACATCTTGATGTATCAGATTTCTTCCATAATGTGGATTAAGAAATAAACACTTTTATTAAGGGAGAAAATAAAATATAGAAGTTTATGTTTATGATTTACATCTAATTTTTATGTTGTATGCAAATAAAATTAATGAATAAAGGTAGTTTATTTTAATTGATTCTTGCATTTTAAAGGAAAATGACTGACGCAATGATAAGTAAAGAAGATCCATGTATAGTAGACAGTGGAACAACTAATACCATATTGAAAAGTAAGAAATATTTTTCACAATTGTATCTTAGTGAGACTAATATCCATACTATATCTGGCACAAGTAATTTAATTGAAGGCTCCGAAAGAGCTTGTATTTTGTTACCTAAAGGAACTAAATTAATAATAAATTATGCATTATATTCGAGTAGATCCAGAAGAATCTACTAAGTTTTAAAGATATTCGAAAGAATGGTTATCATATTGAAACTATGAATGAAAAAAAAATTACGAATATCTTCATATCACATCTATTAAGAATGACCAGAAAATTATAATTGAAAAGATGCAAGCAATGTCCTATGGACTATATGGTACCTTTATAAGTACAATAAAATCAAATATGGTTACTAACCCGAAGTTAGTTGTTACTAACCAGAAGTTAGTTATTACTAACCAGAAGTTAGTTGATCCAAAGTTATTTACTTTGTGGCATGACAGATTGGGTCATCCAGGAAGTATAATGATGAGGAGAATAATTGAAAGTGCAAATGGTCATCCCCTAAAGGACCTGAAGATTCTATTATCAAAAGAATTGACATGCGAAGCATGCTCTCTTGGAAAACTAATTACTAGGCCATCTCCAAATAAAATTGGACCTGAAGCTCCTTCATTTTTAGAAAGAATTCAAGGAGATATATGTGGGCCTATTACACCTCCATGTGGACCATTTAAATATTTTATGGTGTTAATTGATGCATCAACATGCTGGTCACATGTGAGTTTGTTAGCAACAAGAAATGTTGCATTTGCTAGACTATTAGCACAAATTATCCAATTGAGAGCTAATTTTCCGGATTATCAAATTAAAAGAATCCGGCTTGATAATGTAGGAGAATTTACATTTCAAGCTTTTAATGATTATTGCATGTCTATTGGAATTACGGTAGAACATCCAATGACCCATGTTCATACACAAAACGATATAGCAGAATCATTGATTAAAATGTTGCAATTAATTGCTAGACCTTTACTTATGAAATCTAGTTTACCGTCTTCTGCATGGGGACATGCCATATTACATGCTGCTACACTAATTAGGTTAAGACCAACTGCAGATCATAGGTATTCCCCGTTACAATTGGTCTCCGGAAGAGAACCAAATTTGTCCCATCTAAAGATATTTGGTTGTGCAGTATATGTTCCAATTTCTCCTCCACAACGCACAAAAATGGGACCTCAAAGAAGGTTGAGAATTTATATTGGTTTTAACTCTCTTTCTATTACTAAATATTTAGAACCATTAACAGGAGATGTTTTTATAGCAAGATTTGTTGATTGTCATTTTAATGAATCAATATTCCCAAACTGAGGGGAAGAAAAACCAAAACTGGATAAACAAGTAACTTGGAATTCATCGTTATCTTATCTTGACCCCCGAAGTAGTCAATGTGAACTCGAAGTTCAAAAGATTATAAATTTGCAAATAATTACAAATGAATTGCCTGATACATTTACAGATACAAATAGAGTTACTAAATCACATATTCCAGCTATAAACGCACCTGCTCGAATTGACATTACAAAAATATCTAATGAATCTAATGTGCGTAGAAAACGTGGAAGACCACTTGGTTCTAAGGATATAAATCCACGTAAAAGGAAAGAGCAGAATAAAGCAGTTGGTCCAACCCCAGAAGAGGCTGATGGTAAAAATCCTGAAAAAGTTAATAAAATCCTAGAAGAGGTTGGTAATAGAACTCCTGAAGAAGTAGATAAAATTCCAGAACAGATTCATGGTAAAACTCCTGAAGAAGTTGATAAAATCCTAGAAGAGGTTGATCAAGTTCCAGAAGAAACATACATTAATGAAATCTTTGCATTCGCTATAGCAAGCAATGTTATAAACGAAGAAGACAATGTGCCAAAAACTCTGGAAGAGTGTAGATATAGAAATGATTGGCCTAAATAGAAAGATGCCGTACAAGCTGAATTAAGTTCATTAGAAAAGCGACAAGTATTTGGACCTGTAGTCCAAACGCCCAAAGATGTTAACCTTGTAGGTTACAAGTGGGTATTTGTTATAAAAAGAAATGAGAAAAATGAGATTGTGAGATATAAAGCAAGGCTAGTGGCGCAAGGCTTTACACAAATACCTGGAGTCGATTATGAAGAGACGTATTCACCTGTAGTGGATGCGATAACTCTCAGGTTTCTAATAAGTCTCACAATCACAGAAGATCTAAAAATGCAACTTATGGATGTCGTAATAGCATATTTATATGGTTCACTTGACACTGACATATACATGAAAATTTCTGAAGGATTGAAAATGCCTGAAGCATATAAGTTAAAACCTAGAAATATGTACTCTATAAAATTAAGAAGATCATTATACGGACTAAAACAATCAGGTCGAATGTGGTACAATCGACTTAGTGAGTACCTTCTAAAAGAAGGATATAAAAATAATATAATTAGTCCGTGTGTTTTCATTAAAAGATCAAATCTAGATTTTACAATCATTGCAGTGTATGTTGATGATTTGAACATTATTGGATCTCCTGAAGAGATTGAGAATACTGCAAAATTGTTGAGAAATGAGTTTGAAATGAAAGACCTTGGTGTAACTAAATTTTGTCTCGGCCTGCAGATCGAGCATCTAAATAATGGAATATTTATCCATCAATCAAATTATGTTGAAAAAGTACTAAAGAGATTCAATATGGATAAAGCTCATCCTTTGAGCACACCAATGGTCGTACGATCACTAAATGCAGAAAATGATCCTTTTCGCCCACAAGAAAATAATGAAAAAGTGGTTGGTCCTGAAGTACCATACTTAAGTGCAATCGGGGCATTATTATATCTTGCAAATAATACAAGACCCGATATCGCATTTGCAGTAAATGTGTTAGCAAGATATAGTTCTAAACCAACCAAAAGACATTGGAATGGAATTAAACACATATTTCGATATCTCTGCGGAACTAGAGATATGGGGTTATATTATCAAAAAGATACAAAATTCAAATTAATTGGATATACAGATGCGGGATATTTGTCGGATCCACATAAAACACGATCCCAAACGGGATATGTATTCACTTATTGTGGAGCTGCAATTTCATGGCAATCAACAAAACAAACTCTTACGACAACATCATCAAATCATGCTGAGCTGATCGCCTTATACGAGGCAAGTCGAGAATGCGTTTGGTTACGGTCAATGATTCAAAATATTCAAGAAGAATGTGGGCTTGAAAATATTAAAGAAAACCCTACTCCACTGCATGAAGAGAATGCAGCATGCATTGCACAAATCAAAGAAGGATATATCAAAGGAGACCGGACTAAACATATTGCTCCAAAGTTCTTTTCGACACATGACCTACAAAAGGAAGACGTAATCAATGTTTGTCAAGTCCGATCAATCGATAATTTGGCAGACCTATTCACAAAATCTTTGCCGACAAAGATTTTTGAACAACTCACAAAGAAGATAGGTCTACATCGATTGAAGAATATTCAATGATATCTAAATGAGGGGAAACATTATACGCACTGTACTCTTTTTCCCTTAATTAAGTTTTTATCCCAATAGGTTTTTCTTGATAAGGTTTTTAATGAGGCAGTACATGGTCCTGAAGTACTGTGTTAATATTAATCTTGAAGTATCATGTTAATATTGATCCTGTAGTATCATATTAATAGCGTATAATGAAAGGTAAACATCCAAGGGGAAGTGTTGTAAATCAAATTTAATATGATTTATGTGGATGTTTATTTTGTAACTCTCAATATTAATTCTCAATTCATTGCCCCACTACTCCACTACTATGGACATTCATTTTCTTCTTTATTATTGTAACATCTCTTTCTAGCCTATAAATAGAGGCTTTGTAAAAGCAAGAAAAGAACACACAATTAGAAGAGAATAAAATTCTACTATTGCTCTCTCTATCTCTCTTGTCATTTACTTTACTTTTGTTGTAACTTCATTTTAATTTTACAACACTTCCACTTTATATATATATATATATTTTCTTAACCAATTATAAGGTAGCTCTCGTCCTTACTCTCTCATACGTCACTATCATTTTCTCAAGCAAAGAATGCCAAAGTTTTACTTTTATTTTTATTGTTAATTTTTTTATTAAGAAAAGCACCAGTATGACTGGATCCTTATTTCCATAGACTATGGAGAACTGTGTACTTTATTGAAATGCGAAAGGCTGCTATTAAATTGGGATCTTCAACTTGTCAAGTGCACCATGGCATATATACTAGAGGTGCATAATTATATGTCAAACTTGGAATAATAAGCTTTTGTGTGATTCTGCATCAATTATTTGATGTTTTCTCCCTTTTGTATAGTTGTTTGGGATGCTATTATAGTATTAGCATTCGTGCAAGTGGATTATCAAGTAATTAATGTAGATCATGATTGGCATATATCTTAGGTTACTTAGCTTGTTATTTTTTGCTAATACACCTCGATATACAGTACGTACACCGACAAGTAATTAGCTAGTGGGTTGGTCCGATCATGATATTATTGTACAAATAAGCAAGTGGGTTGGTCCGGTCATGATATTATTGTTTAGTGATATATTTTATTAGGGGTGCATGTGTATTCTAAGTAATGGTAGTAAACAAAAGGTGCTATATTTGATTTGTCCTTGTTGCCGCCATGCATGCAATATTAATTAAAAGGTCACATGGTACCGAGATCTGATTACTATGATCTAGTACTTTTAAAGGAAAAGTTCTTAACTTAAAGAGTTACTAAATCTACCTTTTTTTGATAAAGAGGCTAAAGCCCTAATCTACCTTTTCTACGCACAACATACGCCATCAAAGAGGTTTTCAAAAGAGATGTTTTAACTTCACACAGCGCATCATTCATTTATCTTTATTAATCGTGCATTGCATGAAGCCAAAATAGCTCTGTCAATATCACTGTTTTGTGCCCATTATAAGTCATTAACAAATTTCCTGGTCAAATGTCGTTCAACCATCTAATTAAGCCTCCAACTCAGTTATTTCTTTTAACAGTTACTTCTTCTTCATTTCCAGCAGAAAAAAAAAAAACATCAAAATCTACGCGTACATCCGATTCTCTTCTCCGTCTCTTAGCCCCACGAAGAATCTTCCTCACTTCTTATCCGGTAGTAATATCCATCGATCGTGTCGCAGCCATTTGGACTAGGCCCATCGCTCTCCTTCTTTTTTTTACTATTTCCTTCTTTTCTCCTCCATTATAAAATGCTTCAAATTTACACTTTTCCACAAAATTAATCTCCTGAGTAATTAAACACATTATTTTGCTCGTCTCAACACAGAAAATACAGTGGTTTGCTTGAAATTCTCACTTATAAAGAACAATATGAAGAGCTTTTACCAATATGAATGATTGGATTATTAAGTATATATATATATATTAAGACTTCTTGAAAACAAGATGAAAAACTTATTTTCTTTTACCAATATAAAGGCATGAGTTATATTAATATTAAGAATTAGATTGTTGAGTATTTTGAATTTCTTTGACAATTGACACGTACTAGCTAGGACTTGCTTCAATAGGTCTAGATATTTTATTTCATAGTGTTGAAGTAGTTGACAACTTGACATTATAAAGAAGATGGACTATATATGTCCACTTATTTGTTCATTAAATTTGCTTATTTCATAACTAATTAGAAGAGATGTACACGGACTTTTAATTAGTTGAAAAATGCACAATCTAGTACGATTTTTCATGATTAATATGGTAGTTACAAAGACTTATTTTGATTGATATTAAGAGTTCCTTCAATAGATCTAAAGAGTTGGTCGGAAAGCATTTACATTCTGAAGTATATGAAATGCGTCAAACAAGAACGTGCTTGGATGAAACTTCTAATTAAAACATGAGAGAATTAATTAACTGGAAATTAAGGTTGAAGGATTAATTATAATAATCGATCTCTCCTCCACCTCTTGTGAAAAGGCATCGTACATAAACAAGAAAACTGATATAATGGTCGGTGATCAACGTCGCCATGCATGCATGAGAAAACACAGTCATATTATTGATATATGTTAACGTGAGCCACAGAAGATCTGAAGAGAAGTGGCGCACAAGGCAACTTGTACAAAGAAACTTTCTGATGTGACAATTTATTAGTTATAAATCTTCAATGTAATATTTAGGAAATCAAACAATTAAAGGAAAGAGAAGAATTAGGAAATAAGCAAGCTGTAGACCTATATAGCGCAAATGTTATATTAGGGGTTGTTGCTATCAATTTGACTTAGCGGCAATAATTCTTTTGTAACTGCAGAATTTTCCAAAAAAATAAAACAAGAGTGGAAAGGGAGTTTCACGGGAGTTGTTTGTTATTTACTTTTTTTTCTCATAAGTTGTCATGATATCAGAGCCTTTGTTTGCAGTTATATGCAAGTGAAGGCGACATCAAGTAATTCCCTGTGCAATTAGTGCTTGATACTGCACAGTCTCTGTTTTATTTTCTTTCTCTCTCTCGAAAAAATTCAGTTTCTTAATTCCATGTGCAATCAGTTCTTGATACTGCATAGTCTCAGTTCTAAATTTTCTTAGCCGAAATCAATTCCCTGTGCAGTTGCCCTTGTGATACTGCATAGTCTCGTTATTTCTTTGAAAGCTCTGCGACTCTTGGAAATTTTTCTGCAACTCTTGAGAATTTTTTCTGCGACTCTCTCAATTTTTTACTCATGGCTGTTGCAGCCTGGTCATCCTCTATAGGTAATAGTAGTTATGTTTTACATGAACATGATACTAATGATATTGATTGGATAATAGATTCAGGTGCTACAGATCATATGACTTACTCTAAAAAGGACATGGTGAGGGACTCAAAACCAAGGAGAACAAAAATTGTTAACGCAATTAAATGGAGAGATTTACCCTGTAACAGGAGCTGAAGACGTTCAAATTTCCCCATCTCTTACCCCTATCAAATACATTATCGGTTCCTTCCTTATCAACAAGATTACTTTCTGTTGGTCAAATTGTGTTGTGCTCATGTATCCCTAGTTTTGCATCTTTTAGGACCTTTTGACAAAGGAGGTTATTGGTCGTGGTTCTAGAAGAGGTGGGTTGTATCATTTGGACGACATGGTTGCTGGAAAGGCTCAGCTGACTACAAGTTCACCTTTGAATCAGAAATCTCACATTTGGATGTGGCATAAGCGTTTAGGGCATCCATCTTTCGGGTATTTTAAAAAACTTTATCCAAGTTTATTTGTTGGTTGTGAAAATGAAACATTTATTTGTGAGGTTTGTATTAAAGCAAAAAGTCATCGTGCTCATTTTTCTAAAACCTTGAACAAAAAAACCGTACCTTTTGACTTGAATCACTCAGATGTTTAAGGTCCTTCCCCGGTTAATTTATCTATTGGAAATAGGTGGTTTATTTTGTTTGTGGACAATTGTACTAGAATGACATGGTTGTATGTGCTTAAGACAAAAGATGAAGTACCACAGGTGTTCAAATCATTTTTTAATATGGTCAAAAACCAGTTTGATAAAAATATCAAGTACTTGAGAATGATAATGGGGTGAATTTGTGAATAAAACACTTCGGGAGTTTTTTAATACTCAAGGGATTATACATGAACAAGTTGTGTAGGAACCCCACAACAAATGGAATAGCAGAACGAAAAAATAGACATGTCTTAGAGACAACCCGGTCAATGTTACTTGATCGAGTATGATGTTCCACAAATCTATTGGGATCATGCAGTTACTGCTGCAGTTTATTTAATTAACCGCATGCCATCGTTTGTACTAGATCAAGCTCTCTCCTCATATGCTCAAATTCCTTCTGTCCTCAACATTCCACCAAATGTTTTTGGGTGTGTAGCATATGTTCATATACAAAAACACCAACGGTCAAAATTAGAACCTTGTGCAAAAAAGTGTGTTTTTATGGGATATGGTGTAAATCAAAAGGGGTATAAATGTTTAAATCATGTCTCCAAAAAGTTATATACTACAATGGATGTGACATTTATTGAAAATGAAGGTTTTTTCACAAAGGAAAAGATTCCTCCTCGGGGGGAGAGTTTATCAGAGGATGAATCCTGGTTTAACATGAATGAAAATTCTTCACCTGTTGATCATAATATCACTGACCATGATACGGTTCCACCTGATTCGGTGCTTGCGGATCTGGGTCCAACTGATCTCTCATCATTGCCGAGTACACCAAATATAATGGGTCATCATAGTATACCATCTACGCCTACAATTGATCTCTCAATAGTGCCGAGTTCATCCACTGAACCCATCTCGGGTTTACCATCCGATCCTACTAATCTGAGCCCATCTCGGGTTCCTCTTAACCCTGTTCAAGAACCAAGTGCGCCGACTGATGTAGAGTAAGAAGATGAAATTAATATGTGGATTGACCTTACAGGCTATGACAACAGAGAGCAGGAACAAATGATACAGTCTCCTCAACCATAACAAGGTCAATCTCCTGAAAGAGAGGTACGTGCTCAAAACTCTGAAATTACAAGTTCTAATTCTAAATTCAAGTTACCAAACAAGCATAACCGAGGTCAAGCTCCTAGGAGGTATCATCCCGATGAAAGTAATGAAGGAAACTATGCAATCAAAAATTTTGTCTCAACAGGTCATCTTTCTAGCCCCTTGAAGGACTTTGACAAAACTCTATCTTCTGTTCAGATACCTAGAAACCTGGAAGAAGCCATGAGTGATCCAAAATGGAGAGAAGCCATGCAAGTTGAAATGGAGGCACTGGAAAAAAGCTGCACTTGGAAATTGGTCGGTCTACCCAAAGGCAGAAAGACAGTGGGATGTAAGTGGGTGTTTACTGTTAAATATGGTCCAACTGGTTTAATATATCGTTACAAAGCCAGATTGGTTGCAAAAGGATTTACCCAAACGTATGGTATTGATTTTCAAGAAACTTTCTCACCATTTTTCAAGTTGAATACTGTCAGAATTTTGTTGTCTCTTGCAGCTAATCTTAATTGGCCCTTACATCACTTTGATGTAAAAAATGCATTTCTTCATGGTGATCTTGAGGAGGAAATTTACATGGATATTCCACCTGGATATAGTTACTCAGGTTCTCAATCTCTGGTATGTAAATTGGAGAAGACACTATATGAACTGAAACAGTCTCCCAGAGCATGGTTTGGGAGATTTTGTAATGCGATGAAAGGATATGGATATTCTCAAAGTTATTTTGACCATACTTTGTTTTACAGGAAAAGATAAGGGAGATAACAATTATGATTATTTATGTTGATGACATGATAATCACAAGGGATGACTATGATAGGATCAAAAGCCTAGAAAAAAAGCTATCTCAGGAATTTGAAATGAAGAACTTAGGAGGACTAAAGTACTTCCTTGGAATTGAAGTTACGCCAACTCAAGAAGGTATATTCTTGTCTCAATGTAAGTATGTGTTAGACTTACTTGCTGAAACTGGGATGCTTGATTACAAATCAGTAGATACACCAATTGTACAAAATGTCAAGTTGGGTGAGTTCTCCAACCAAGTATACCAGCAAATAAAGAAACGTACCAAAGATTAGTGGGTAAACTTATTTATCTATCACATACCAGACCGGATATTGCATATGCGGTAAGTGTAGTGAGTCAGTTCATGCATGCTCCTAGTGAACAACACATGGAAGCTGTGTTTCGAATTCTTAGATATCTGAAAGGAGCACTTGGAAGAGGTATTTACTTTAAGAAAAATGGGCTTCTAAGAATTGAGGGGTACACAGACTCGGACTGGGCAGGTGATATAACTGATCGGAAATCCACTTCTAGATACTTTACATTTGTTGGAGGAAACTTAGTGACATGGAGAAGGAAGAAACAAAAGGTAGTGGCACTATCTAGCGCTGAGGCAAAATTTAGAGACATTGCTAAAGGGCTATAGGAGCTAATATGGGTGAAAAAAATTGTGAGTGAACTTGGATTTAAACCCGAAGAAGAAATGAAGTTTTTCTGTGACAATAAGGCTACAATTGCCATATCTCAAAATCCTGTGCAACATAATCGTACCAAGCATATAGAAGTTGACAAATATTTTATCAGATAGAATATGGAGGAAAAGGTCATCTGCATTCCTTTTGTGAGAACCGAGGATCAACTTGCAGACATATTGACAAAAGGGGTCTCTAGCACAATCTTTTATGACTCACTTGTCAAGTTGGGCATGAAAGACATCTACATGCAAACTTGAGGGCCGGGGGAGTGTTAACGTGAGCCACAGAAGATCTGAAGAGAAGTGGCGTACAAGGCAACTTGTACAAGGAAACTTTCTGCTGTGACAGTTTTGGTTATAATTCTTCAATGTAATATTTATGAAATCAAACAATTAAAGGAAATAGAAGAATTAGGAAATAAGCAAGTTATAGAGAGTCCGGCTACTATACCACTAGTGTAATTCCAAACTAAATAACACCACATCTTAAACCATTAGATCTACTTTAATATTCGTGTACAAGATAGCGCTGGAATGACACTAGTATTTTGTACGAATATTAAAGTAGATCTAATGGTTTAAGATGTGGTGTTATTTAGTTTGAAATGACACTAGTGGTATAGTAGCCGGACTTGCTATCAATTTGATTTAGCTGAAATAATTCTTTTGTAATCACATAATATTTCAATAAAATAAAACAAGAGTGGAAAGAGAATTTCACGAGAGTTGTGTGTTATTTACTCTTTTCTCATAAGTTATCAATATCTGGTACCATGCACAAACAAATGCATAAATATAACACACACGAGAAAACACGCATGCACGTTATAAAGCACGGACTTCCGTACTTTTATTTATTTTTAAGGTCAGTGGCCGACTAAGATGCCCACCAACAATTCTTTTAAAAAAAAATGAAATGTTTTTACAACACCTCAAGCTAAAAAATGAAAATGTTTTCACTCCAAACTTTTTTTATGGACAGATTCGAACTGATTTATATGATGTAAATATTGAAGTCTTTGTAAAAAAAAATTCAAATTTTACATATTTTATTATAGAAGTTTTACTATTAATTGGTTGGAAGGATGAAAATTCATAAATTTGGGATTTTGAGATCATCCGATACCATAATTTTCTTGTAGTTTACTAATTAATATAATAAATAATTTTTTTATATAAGATTATAATATACGATCATATATACACTGTTTGAAGTTTTAAGAATAAAAAATTAAAGGATCCCCGCAGTACAAGTGATTTCACATAATTTAAGGAGTCATCACCTGACCTCGTATATATCAATGAAATAGTGGACTATCTTGCGCCACACCAGGATGACCTAGATGAAAATACAAATTGTTGCATAATAGTCTCCCAATTTTTGCTAGAGAATATAATTTATAATTAAATGCTAACAAAATTGAAATTATCGTGATCATGAAAATAAAAACCTCTATCACTCATTACTTCATGACAAAAAAGTAATACAAATAAACAAATAAATGAGGTAGTGTGTGTTTGTGGGGGGGGGGGGGTGGTGGGGCGCGTGTCCCAATGGAAGGATGTGCCTGCTTTTCCGAGGGCAGATCTTTGATTCTTAGTTCTCTCTGCAAACTATTTGTACATGTGGCACACTTAGGAAAAAAAAAATATTCTATTTATTTCTCTCCAAATTCATTTCTGACTTCCTCACGCTCTGTACCCCACAGAATCCCCCCTTGCCTTTATAAGAACTAGACCCCTCCATGCTCTTCTCACAAGTCACACCATCATCCAACAAAATACATAAGAAGAAACCTATACCTCATACAAGCATATATGGCATCTTGCTCAATGAGTTCTACTAGAAAATCTGTGTCCCGATGGACTGATCGACAAAACAAGCTATTCGAGGATGCACTGGCAGTGTACGACAAGGACACACCTGACAGGTGGCATAACGTGGCACATGCAGTCGGAGGTAATAAATCGGCCGAAGAGGTCAAGAGGTATTATGATTTGCTCGTGGAGGATGTAAAACGCATCGAGTCGGGTAGGGTGCCTTTACCCATTTACAAACCGTCTGGTGGCAATGGCATGGTCTATGAGGAACATAGGTAAGTAGCTAGATTTGCATTACCTTTCATATCTTTGCATGCTCAACTTTTCTTCTTTTTTAATTATTCCATGGAAACTGTTAAGCTACTTAATCTATTGGTCAAACATATATAGATAGCAGTTCAAAAAATAAAAATAAAAACAGATGCTATAGTTTTTTTTGTAAAGATTAGAAGTCAAGTCACCCAACTAATTAATTAATATCCACAATAGATTGCTCCTTCCGGATTTCAAACCTGCGACCTCTCACACGGAGAGCATTGCATTTGCCACTAGACTAAAGACTAGTTCTAAAACAAATGCTATAGTTAATAGCATCTTTCTGAATTTTTAACTAGGTATTCAGTATATAACCTGTCCCTTTCTTTCTTTCTTTTTTCAGAAAAATATTAAGTCAAAATATTTAGTTTGTATTTTAGTTGTCCGTCTTATTTAAATTCAGTCTGTGCACTGCAAAGGTATACTACGTACTTTACAATCTACAGGTATCTAGCTAGTTTTAAGTAACGAATCTTGTTCCTAAGTATTTAATAACTATCATTAAAAGCAGTTGACTTCATCTTCGACTACATAATCTATATATCTTGTGTAAGCAAGCAATGTTAAACTATATCTGTGTTTTGCAAATCGGAAAGTGTAAATATGTGTTTTGATAGAACCTCCTTTTGGGGTCTATTAATCCATATACCTTGTATACCAGATTCGTTCCATATATACTAATTGGATCCATTTCTTGCCATACTGCAGGTTGAAGCACTTGAAGCTCTGAGATGAGCACAATAAATTCTTCTGGCTAGAAAAGATCATACATCTCGTCAGGAATGAAAAGAACCTTGTAAAAATCATGAATATTGTGTGTATAATGTATCTTCAGATCTTATAGTTCTGATTAAATCTTGTGTAAAATGTCCCAAACGGCCTAGTTACATTTAAGAGAATTGCTATAATCTCTCATTTGGAACTAGCTAGCTAGCCTGATTAATGTCGTAGCAATTTGGAACATGACCTTTGATCGTTAATCTGTTGGTTTTACTTTGTGAGTTTTCCTAATTACTTTAAACCACAACCAAGATCTACTTCTTTGTAAGAAATTAAACTTAATGCACAGCGGAACTTACTTTCCATCTTCAAAGGCCTCCGTATGCTATCAATCAGACAGCTTCCAAGGCTCTGGGTTGATACGCTCCTGGTCTTGACTTGAGTTGTTGGCTCTCGAGTCCTTCCAAGAACTTGCAATCCTTTTCTCTGGCTACCCTAAATATTATGACAGAGTATCTTGTCTTTCAATGGAGCAGACAATTATGATGGATTGATTGCAAGCCTTGGAGACTCAGCCCTTTTATAGCAGTGCAAAAACCCCAAACCTAGGGCAGCCGAAATTTGCTAATACTTGGAAAACAAGTTTTCCAAGAAATCTTGATTTCGGATTTCAAGGATCTGGAAATCAGGAACTTCCAGAAAAAACCGAAATAAATCAGAATAAATTCTGATTTCCTTATTTAGCCTGTATTTATTACTGCTATTATTTTAATCAACTATAATCGGTCCATTAACAATTATATTGATTAACATTGTTCTATATGTATTTGTATCCAAAACCTTATATAAATACGTATAATGCCATGACTTAATTAATCACATTATTCGGCATATTTTAATCATTACATAAATGCAATCTTGCGACAGTATTTGATATTATAATCATAATGCACGCATGTCCAACTTTATTATTGTAATTAGACGTCTCTAAATCCAACAATCTCCCACATGGACAAGTGCAACCTTTTGATTATATATCCTTAACTTTATTGCATGCAACTTTTCTGTCTTTGCTTATCGTATTTCTTAAACAATTCCGTCCATCAATTATGCTAACAAAGGACTTAAGCGGCATTTGTCACATTTATTCGCAACTAAACCGACATAAATCACGCTGCCAGCATAACTGAATGACATGAATCTGATTTGGACATATAGTTTAGAAATTACACGCAAGTGTGATTAGACGTGCCTATTTCTAATTGAGTCACCTTCACTTTACTGTATGAGGCCAAGAATTTAAACTTTAAAGAAATAAATAATGAAACTGAAATTGAATGCAACTTGTATATATATCATCAAAATTGTTTACAATTGCATTACATAGAACATCAGAACTCAAAACATATTCAGACTCCCACATTTTCTAATTATCCTAAACAGATATTACACCCATACAAGCAACATGTTGGTGAAATTTCTTGGGTGGCAGTCCTTTAGTAAGAGGATCCGCAATCATGGAGTCTGTACCTATGTGTTCTATATATAATTCATTTTTCTCCACTCTCTCTTTTACAACCAAAAACTTAATGTCAATGTACTTCGACTTTGACGAACTTCGGTTGTTGGTGGCGTATAACACTGCTGAATTGTTGTCACATAATAATTTGAGTGGTTTCTGAATAGAATCCACAATTTTCAGCCTTGTGACGAAGTTCTTCAGCCATACGCCATGATTAGATGCTTCATAGCATGCGACAAATTCAGCTGCCATAGTGGAGGAGGCTACCAATGACTGCTTAGCGCTCTTCCATGACACGGCACCGCCTGCCATCATAAAGATGTATCCTGATGTTGACTTCATGCTGTCGACACATCCTCCAAAATCAGAATCGGTATATCCAATGACCTCGAGCTGTTCCGATCTCCGATACGTGAGCATATAGTCCCTAGTTCTCTTTAGGTATCTCAACACTCGCTTGGCTGCCTTCCAGTGTTCCATACCTGGGTTACTTAAATATCTCCCTAGCATTCCAGTAATGAACGCAATATCCGGACGCGTGCATACTTGTGCATACATGATGCTACCTACGGCTGAGGCATAGGGAATATCTTTCATGATGTTTTTATCTAAGTCAGTTTGGGGACATTGTTTTAGACTAAACTTATCTCCTTTTGATACAGGGGTATCTCCTGGTTTACTGTTTTGCATGCCAAATCTTGTTAGAATCTTATCGATATAGTTCCTTTGGGATAACCTTAGAATACCTTGAGATCTTTCTCTAAGTATTTCAATCCCTAGAACAAATGATGCATCACCAAGATCTTTCATTTCAAAATTCTTAAATAAAAAATTCTTAGTTTGATGTAACATGTCCTTATCGTTACTGGCAAGCAATATGTCATCTACATATAGAACCAAGAAAATAAATTTACTCCCACAGAACTTAAGGTATATACATTCATCTACTATGTTAGACTC
This sequence comes from Carex littledalei, assembly GCA_011114355.1. Classification (NCBI taxonomy): domain Eukaryota; kingdom Viridiplantae; phylum Streptophyta; class Magnoliopsida; order Poales; family Cyperaceae; genus Carex; species Carex littledalei. Next base: position 9,189,941 of record CM022081.1, read on the forward strand.
AAAACCAAATGAGCTAACAACTTTGTGAAACTTATGATACCATTGTCGAGATGCTTGTTTTAGACCATAGATAGATTTCTTAAGTCTGCAGACCATAGACCCTGCATCACCTGATACAAAGTTTTCTGGCTGCTTCATATAGATCGTTTCATCAATGTCACCATTGAGAAATGCCGTCTTTACATCCATCTGATGAAGTTCTAAATCATAATGTGCTACAAGCGCCAATATAATCCTTAAAGAGTCTTTCGATGAAACTGGAGAGAAAGTCTCTTTATAATCAATGCCTTCTTTCTGTGTGAAACCTTTCGCAACAAGACGTGCCTTGTATTTTTCAACATTGCCTTTAGAATCCCGCTTAGTCTTAAATATCCATTTGCAACCAACGGGTTTCTTGCCTTTAGGCAACGGAACGATATCCCAAACGTCATTGTCGTACATAGATTTCATTTCTTCATTCATGGCATTAATCCACAATTGAGAGTTAGAGCTTTCCACAGCTTGTTTGATATTAACAGGATCATTTTCAAACAAGCCAATGTCAAACTCATGTTCTTGAAGATATGCATAATCCTTCGATTGTGTAGATCTTTTCTCTCTAATAGATCTCCTAACTGGCACAGGCTCTAGATTTTCTTGAGGTTCAATTACAACTTGATCTTCAACAAGAGGAGGAACATCATTACCAACTTCTGAATCTCCCACAGGCCCTAGGCCATCAACATTTGTCATGTCAATGTCAGGGTTTGGGTTGGGTTCAGGTTCATTTGTGTTCTCTATTCCATGTTGAGTTTCTAACTGAGTTGTTTGGGATGATGAAGTTTGCACATTGTCAAAAGATGTATTTCTAAATGCAATCGGAATTTGAATAAAACTAGGATTTTGGTCCATAGTCTCATTCGCATTCGTCTCTTCTTCTTCTTCAAAAATACTATCTTTTGTCATATCTCCCCCTACAAACTCATTATTCTCAAAAAATTTTGCACTTCCTGACTCGAAAACTGTATGTTCTGTTGGATTATAGAATTTGTACCCCCTAGATCGTTCAGAATAGCCTATAAAGTAACAACTAACGGTTCTTTCGTCCAGTTTCTTTTCGCTTGGCTTATAAGGCCTAGCTTCACATGGACATCCCCAAACTCTCAAATGATTCAAGCTAGGCTTGCGCCCAACCCATAACTCGTAAGGGGTCTTGTTAGCTGCTTTAGTAGGCACTCTATTAAGTATGTATGCTGCAGTCTTTAAGGCTTCTCCCCACAAATTCTCAGGTAGAGTTGTACGAGCAATCATACTTCTCACCATGTCTTTAAGGGTGCGATTTCGTCGCTCAGCAACACCATTCATTGCAGGCGAACCTGGCAACGTATACTGAGGCACAATTCCGCATTCCTCTAAGTATTTTGCAAAGGGACCTTGACGCTGTTCTCCTGATCCATCATAACGACCGTAGTATTCACCACCACGATCAGAACGAATGGACTTTATACGTTTGTTAAGTTGTAACTCAACTTCCGTTTTGAACTTTATGAACACGTCTAATGCTTCCGCCTTTTCTTTTATTAAGTAAATATGACCATATCTTGAATAATCATCTATGAATGTGATAAAGTAACGGTGACCATTTCTTGTAGCCTTTGGAAAAGGACCACAGATATCCGTATGAATCAATTCTAAGACATCATTACACCTTTTTGCATCATACTTACGTTTATTAGTTTGTTTTCCTTTTATACAATTTACACAATCACTTAAGTTTGTAAAATCTAAAGGTTGGAGAATATCATTAGACACAAGACGTTCTATCCTTTTCATAGAGATATGTCCTAATCGCTTGTGCCATAATGTTGCAGATTTCTCGCAAGTTAATTTACGTTTTCTATTATCTATGTGCAGTGCCTCTGAATGTGAAGTGTCTATATCTAGAAAATAAAGATTATCATAAGAAGACAGGATACCAGAAGCAAGAAGCTTAGAATCTTGACACAAACTGAAATTTCCATTACTAAATGAACATACATAACCATTTTTGTCCAAATAAGATACAGAAATTAGGTTCCTTCTGAAAGATGGAACCACTAAAGCATCAAAACTTAAATAAAATCCTGTCTTACATAATAATCTAAATTTTCCTATGCTTTCCACTTCTACTTTGTTGCCATTTCCTACGTAAACGTAGCGCTCCGCCTCACTTGGCTTGCGATGGCTTAGGCAACCTTGCATCGACATACTGATGTTAGTCGTTGCACCTGAATCTATCCACCAAGTATATCTAGATACAGAACTTAAATTAACTTCAGAACAAACTAAAGCGAGAGACATACTTTGTTTTCCCATGAGGGGCTTAATCTGACTTAGACTTGACATTATGTTTAGATCTGAAAATTCAAGAACAAAGAAATAATTTAGATACATGCTTCACGATTTGATCCTTAATCATAATTCTAAAATCTATCTAAAGGCCTGTGTAAAACTATTTTCTCCATTAAATCTTTAGCCAAAAACACCATTCAGTAATGAAAACACCTTTGGGTGCAATCATTACCTTCAGGCACTTTGGCGTAGTGAATAAAGTACAAACATGTAACATTTTTGTCAATCAACCTTTGGGTCAAATTAACATATCCATGAACTAACGACCAGGCCAGTCAACAGGGGGAGGAGGATCACAGACGGATCACTTATGTTCCAAGCCCCTGATGCTTTTCTAGACATCGCTAGTCCATGTGTGTTGCAACTTATTTTTATTCACTACCCTTATGCACCAAACAACTTAGTAGGCGCCAACCCTCCTTTGGGAAAGCTAACACCCACGTCCATTGTCAGCACGTCATTTCAACTTGTCATGAGTCATCCTTGCAATCGTCTTACAAAGAGCGGTTCGTTTGCGAACATCAATGCTTGACTCATGCGAAAACAGCACATGTATACCTAAAACGCCTTTAGTTAGATTTCAAAATTATGCCTAAAACCTAATCTAGGACGTACCTATAGTATCTACTCGTCCTAAATAGAATACAGTATCTTATAGCACTTTTAAATTAGAATATACTAATTTTATATGTCAACTATATTCATCAAAATATTTATTAGGTTTTAGCAAAACTTTAGCAATTTCTACAATGATTATCTTTTAGAAATGCTTCAATAATTTTATTGCTTCCATACTTAGTATAAATTTTATGCCATAATAAGCATTATTGATATCAAATCAGAATTTAGTATTAGAGCCTTTAATTGGTGTTAATACCAATTTTAAATAATATCTAAATTCTAATAATTAGGCTAAATATAGCATAATATATATAGTAATTATAGCAATTATAGCAATTATAATTATTATAACCTAAATTACAATTACTTACAATTACTCACAATTACTCTTAAAGTCTGAAAATTTGGTAACCCAAAAATAATCTAGACTTAATAAAATTTTCAGATATGGAATTGAGGGAAAACCGAATTTTTTTTTTTTTTTTTTTTTTTTTTATGGTCGAAAAATCTAAAACAGTCATTTTGAGGGCTTAAACAGCAATTTTTAGGCCTGAAAAATCGTCTTTGACAACAAAGTTGTTAATGGCTGGCTAGATCCTTTTTCAAGGTTTCCGAATTGTGGTCGTGCGTCCAAATCGGAGTTACGAGTCAAAAGTTTGATCTGTTTTAAGATCACTACCTCAAATCAATTGTTTATGACTAGATCTGAAAATTCAAACCTAAATTACTTTCTCTAATTCGAATTTAAAACCTTAAATTGTTGCATAATTAATCCTTTCTTATTTTGAAAATTAAAATTTCAAATAAAAACTTCTCCAAGATCGCACGAAGCGCAAGGATGGGTTCAAATTTAAGATTTTAATTCAAAACCGCATGGAAAAACGGTTAAAGCAAAATTTTAACAATTCCTTTTGCAACAATTAAATTCGATATGAAAAATAGAAAGCAATTAAAACCGAATTAAACTGCAATTCTTACATAAGGTTGCTCTGATACCACTTGTTGGTTTTACTTTGTGAGTTTTCCTAATTACTTTAAACCACAACCAAGATCTACTCCTTTGTAAGAAATTAAACTTAATGCACAGCGGAACTTACTTTCCATCTTCAAAGGCCTCCGTATGCTATCAATCAGACAGCTTCCAAGGCTCTAGGTTGATACGCTCCTGGTCTTGACTTGAGTTGTTGGCTCTCGAGTCCTTCCAAGAACTTGCAATCCTTTTCTCTGGCTACCCTAAATATTATGACAGAGTATCTTGTCTTTCAATGGAGCAGACAATTATGATGGATTGATTGCAAGCCTTGGAGACTCAGCCCTTTTATAGCAGTGCAAAAACCCCAAACCTAGGGCAGCCGAAATTTGCTAATACTTGGAAAACAAGTTTTCCAAGAAATCTTGATTTCGGATTTCAAGGATCTGGAAATCAGGAACTTCCAGAAAAAACCGAAATAAATCAGAATAAATTCTGATTTCCTTATTTAGCCTGTATTTATTACTGCTATTATTTTAATCAACTATAATCGGTCCATTAACAATTATATTGATTAACATTGTTCTATATGTATTTGTATCCAAAACCTTATATAAATACGTATAATGCCATGACTTAATTAATCACATTATTCGGCATATTTTAATCATTACATAAATGCAATCTTGCGACGGTATTTGATATTATAATCATAATGCACGCATGTCCAACTTTATTATTGTAATTAGACGTCTCTAAATCCAACATAATCAATTAATTAGATGTATGCACATGGTATGTTCCCGCTAAATATAATGCTTGTTTGATCTCTCTTTTGCATAAGTGCTCTTAGAATACCCCATGTTGCCTTTAATTTATATTGAATAGCAATTAGAAGTCATTTGATATTATATCTTACTTATATATAGAGAGAGAGAGGGGCTAAGATACAAAAGTTTGTTCCTAACTTTTGGAACAAACATTTCGGTTTTCCGATTTTCAAAGTCTAAACAGTCGATCCAAACCGTTAGATATTCAATCTATATTAAAATGTGCTTGGAGACCAAATTTTACATTTTTTGGAATTTTTTTACTATTTATTAAGATCGTTTGAAAATCGCTGATTTTATTAAACTTCTGCACCATTGAAAAACAACGATTTTCAATCCAGCTTAATAAATAGTAAAATAATTCTAAAAAATGTAAAATTTGGTCTCCAAGCACATTTTAATATAGATTTAATATTAATGGTTTGGATCGAGTGTTTGGACTTTGAAAATAGAAAAACCGAAACGTTTATTCCGGAGGCTAAAAACAAACGTTTGTATCTTAGCCTCTCTCTCTCTCTCTCTCTCTCTATATATATATATATATATATATATGAGTAAGGCTACGGTGCTTTGCAAAGTAAACAACCCCGTTTACTTCGGGCTACTTTTTGGATTTTGAAAATCCAAACAACCGATCCGAACCGTTCAACATGTTCTAAACATTGAAATGTGCTTGGAGACCAAATTTTACATTTTTTGGAATTTTTTTACTATTTATTAAGCCACTTTGAAAGTTTCTGATCCGGTGGTCCAGAAAATTTTACTGTTTTTTACTGTTTGCCGTCGGATCAGCGATTTTCAAAGTGGCTTAATAAATAGTAAACAAATTCCAAAAAATGTAAAATTTGGTCTCCAACCACATTTCAATGTTTAGAACATGTTGAACGGTTCGGATCGGTTGTTTGGATTTTCAAAATTCAAAAAGTAGCCCAAAGTAAACGGGGTGGTTTACTTTGCAAAGCACCATAGCCTTACTCTATATATATATATATTGTGTGCCAATTGTTACAAAACGGATCGGGTGGAGATATTTCTATATTCATATCCGTATAAAATTAGTCTTACCGTACTTATCCGTTAAGTATCAATGTTTTCCATATCCTACAATTATCTGTTAATATTAACCAATAACAAATGATTAATGGATAATTATCAAATAAGTTGATATCTTATATAACTTAACATCAAAATATAGCAAGCAAAGAAATATAATAAGAGGAGGGATCAAGTTACAACAAATTTGAGTTACAACAACTATTTTTTTTCATTTTTAAAGTCCAAATCGTCGATCCAAACCATTCAACATGATCTCCACAATAAAATGTGCTTGCAGATCAAATTTTACATTTTTTTGAATTTTTTTACTATTTATTAAGTATTTTACAAAAAATAGTCATATTCAGACCATTGAATTTTGTACCCATCTTATAAATAGTAAAAAAATTCAAAAAAATGTAAAATTTGATCTGCAAGCACATTTTATTTAGATAATCATGTTGAACGGTTTGGATCGATGATTTGGACTTTGAAAATGAAAAAAATGGTTGTTGTAACTCAAATTTGTTGTAACTTGATCCCTCCTCATATAATAAAGAGTCCGGCTAATATGACATTGGTGTCATTCCAAATTCAATAACACCACATCGTATACCGTTAGATCTGCTTTAATATTCGTGCAAAACACTAGTGTCTTTAATATTCGTGCAAAACACGAATATTAAAGCAGATCTAACGGTATACGATGTGGTGTTATTGAATTTGGAATGACACCAATGTCATATTAGCCGGACTCTATAATAAACCCATCATGTACGCAATATCAATAAATATAAAGAATTATAATTATTTATCTCGTTAGTTTCAAAATATAAATTATTAATTTAATGATATAAAATGTTCCATATATTGAACTTAATAAAAAAAATTATGAATCAATCTCGTCATCATAATACAATTTATATAGTATATGTATGAATAAAAGTTTATCATGTATAATATGAGATGGGCTATTGTGCTTTGCAAAGTAAAACATCATATATCTTTACTTCAGGTCATATTTTGCAGTTTGAAAATCCAAACAACCGATCCGAACCGTTCAACATGTTCTAAATATTGAAATGTGCTTGGAGACTAAATTTTACATTTTTTTGGAATTTTTTTACTATTTATTAAGCCACTTTGAAAATCGCTGATCCGGTGGTCCAGAAATTTTTACTGTTTTTTACTGTTCACAGTGGATCAGCGATTTTCAAAGTGGCTTAATAAATAGTAAAAAAATTTCAAAAAATGTAAAATTTAGTCTCCAAGCACATTTCAATATTTAGAACATGTTGAAAATCAGTTGTTTGAATATTCAAAATGTAAAATATGACCCCAAGTAAAGAGGGTGTTTTACTTTGCAAAGCACAATAGCCCATCTCGTATAATATTATATTTATCCATTATTATATAGAGTAATGTAGACAAAATAGTTATTATTCGTTTCTTATCCGAACCAAAACTTATATTATTTTCCCAGGTTTCATTATACTAAATTTACTACGAACAAGTTGTTAATACACACACACGTGTGTGTATACTAATTAAAATTTGAACTTTTTCCTTCAGGCACCTCAGATAACGGAAAAATAAATTATTTATTTTATAGAAAAATGGTGGGGGTAGGGGGGGGGGGGGGGGGGGGGGGGTGGGGCGGTAGCACATAAATTTTATGTATGGAAGAAGAAGGGTAAAGATTTTAACATAGTATTAACTTCACGCTGCGCAGCGCATCAACTATAGAATCATATATAACAGCGCTGTATATGGTTCGTGCGCTGCATGAAGCCAAAACTGGTCTGTTAAAATCTTTACCCAAGAAGAAAAGAAGAATGAAACATTAGAAAATATAGAAAGATTTACAAAATCAGGAAAAGATAGGTTTCTTTCCGGAAGAATCTTTAGTATACCTGAAGGAGACATTTGGATACCAGATCTTCACTAGTACCTGGACCGGGAGGCAATGATTCAGCTAGTGATTGGCAATGAATTCAGATTGATCAGGTAAAGTACCTGATACGATCATCATATTAGATCCGAGCCGTTCAATATTAGTTTACATACAAATTTTAAAGTGAGCCTCATATATTTCAAATAAACCCGAGAGATCAAGAGCTACGTATCTTAAAGTGAGCCTCATATATTTTAAAGTGAGCCTCATATATTTCAAATATTAGTAGACTGCATATCTGTGATACCACAAGAGATACGCACTTGATTGATATGCAATTCGTTCAGTATGAAGTTACTGTGCAGAAGAACAGATCAAGAGCCTGACTGAATCCAGATCGAAAAAGAATCCGTGCGGCCAAGGAAGGGTTTAGAGGTCATACTATTCATATAATGCTTATTTTGATTCTTTGAACTACGAATCCATGATACATTTGACTCCAGTTGGAATTCGTATATATTCTCTACATTAACTCGAAAAAGAATCTTTTGAGTTAATGTATCTAGACCGTCTGATTCGCTTTAAAATTTGTGCGGATTAGATCTACACTAATATTAAAGAGTCCATGAATTATAGGCTATGACCGGATTGACTCTGTTTAAAATTAGATGGCCGAGATGCGTTAACTCAAAAGATGCTTTTTCGAGTTAATGCAGACGATACAGACTCCTCCAGTTGGACATTTTGCTTTCTATCTAGCAGTAGGTTTCTATGACCGCGCATCTCCTGCCGTGCAACGCCGTGCAACGCCGTGCTACATGTGAATCGAGCGGTCAAAACAGTTTGAGATTCCTGCTTCTTTGTTCAAAGCAGAGGAGCTGGCACACTGGTTGAGTAGGTTAAGGATCGATGTTTGTTTAGGTTTGGAATTGGATAATTCTCATTTTTGTTAATAGCTTGTTATTTTTTGTTTTTGTACCGGGCCACTTTTCTAAAAAAAGAAAAGAAATATATAACTGCAATTTTTCATTTTTAAAGAGTTCCAAACAACCATAACGGATCTATATTGAGTGAATGGGGTCAATATATAGATCTCTTTTATTTTCAAAAAGAATAAGACTTAGATGCTATGGATAGCATAAGGTTTTCCGTGTTACAGCCTCAAAAATCAATCGTATAAACTTAAAACTTATATCTAAGTAGCTCAGTAAATTGATTATATAATGAACTTGTAGAATACCAATTTTTTACTAATTTTGGAATTTTTTTTACCATTTTTTATGATTTATGAAAAATAGCAAAAAATGGCTTAAAAATAAAAGAAAATTGTCAATGTTTTAGGCTATTTTTTGCCATTTTTCATAAATCATAAAAAATAGTAAAAAAAAATTCAAAAATAGTAAAAATTAGTATTCTACAAGTTCATTATATAACAAATTTATTGAGCTACTTAGATCGAAGTTTGAAGTTTATACGATTGGTTTTTGAGACCGTAGCATGGAAGGCCTTATGCTATCCATAGCACCTCAGCCTTACTCTTTCAAAAAATTTGTACTCTTACATGCGATTTTTATGTAATTTAGAGTAAAATGTTATGAAAACTGTAAAATTGATCCTCGTACTCAACATGAAAGTTTTATATGATTAATTGATCATCAATGTGTATTTGATCTCATAACTTGAAAGTTTGGCATCTTTATTGCAAACAATATATATGTCTAGTGGGGACGCCACATTGAACTAGAGTAGGCAACTAGATAGCTAGGCGGTGCAAACTCCGGGAGGAAATTTTAAATAAGTATAGGTCTATGTATAATTATATTGTTGTCTATTTTTGAAGAAAATTTTGTCTATCTCTGAACATTCTCTGAACATCCACAATCTAATTTAGTTAACTCGATCACATAACAATTTACAATCTGCTAGTTATATGTGTAAATTTTGTCTATTTATGATAAAAATCTTGACCACCCTGTGTATGTCACATCATTTTTCCATTAATTATCAGCTAATGGGTTCCGACACAAATATCTCCAAACGTAGATATGTATGGTACAAATTCATGTGAAAAGAGTAAAGTATTCCATTTGCATGTTTATTGGAATAAAAGAGCTATAAAAAATATCTCCGTTTCTATAGATACGTATCATAATTATCCTCCCACAGTTGGTTGCGGCTCAAAGAGCTAAAGAATATTACAATTATCTCGTTCTTTCTTTAAACTCTATCTAATATTTTTATCAATTTTTCTATATAAATTAATAAATTGTCGTGTATTGTGCAATATTCAAGTATTAATTTATAAGTAAATTTTATGATGTTTTAACTAGCTATGAGTCAGAAGTTAAAAAGAGGTAGCTATTAACTGTTGACTTGATCAAAGTTACGTAACAAATTAATGTCAACCACGTCCTTTTCTAAATTAAAATAAGCAAGAATACATTATGAGATGTATGAAAAACTTCATGTGAGAACTTTTCTAAATCAAAGTTCATGAAATACTGAAATAGTCATGTCGGCCGAATAATATCTTCTCAATCACCCCCACCCCCCCCCCTCTGTATATATAAATGCTCTCTAACCGTTAAATTCCAAATTTCCTTTTACCTTTCTAATTAACTATAATACATTATATATTGATAGGCAGCATATATATATCCAAAATTACATAATATATATGTACGTATATGTACGTAAATTTAACCTCATGTACTTAGTTTGCCATGCATGAACCTTCAAGGTAGCGGAAATCATTATTACAAAATAAAAGGCTGGAAGTCTGGTCAAATAAATGGGGAAATTCCCAAGTTCCAACTTAAGGATTCATACTCGATCGAGTTCAGTTATGAACCAGAATCATGTAAATTAAAAGGTACAGTACATTACTCACTTGATTCCCATCTTTTTTTTTTTTTAAAAGAGTTAAAGGTACAGAACTAGAAGAGCCAGAATTTTTCATAAAATTATTAGAAGAGAAATCAAGTGACAGAGCTAGTTTGGCTACATGCAATGCACAACTAATAGAGAAAACGAAAAAGTATATGACTGGTATGGTACATGAAACCAAAACAGCTCTGTCAATATTTTTACCCAATATAATATAATAAATGCAATTAATGATGCAAAATGAAAGAGTTCCTTCCTTTGTGGTGTCTTAAGCACTTGGTTTTCATTACACTTTCTAGTTGTAGGCAAGCGGTGCGTATATTCTATCTGATTATCTTTTAGAGAATATAATCTTATCTGCTTTATAGAAAACTTTACCTGGGCCCCAATTATATGTGGTCTCCAAGAGCAGAGGAACCAAGCTATGACTTTATAGTCACCTTTTTTGTTATAATTCTGTCACTTTACTCTTCTGACCACAACCTGTCACTAACGGCCAGCATCTGAACATTTTTTTTTAATAATATATTATTTCATGCATACGAGTTAAAGGTTCCTCTTTTACTTCTTGTATTGTACTTATGTGATGGTAGCAATATATTGAAAATTCAAGGGTCCCACTGTGCATCTGCATTAATTTATACATCAATTAATATTATCCTAAAAAAAAACCAATAAAGGGATTTTTTTTTTATATTAAAGTTCTCCGGTATACTCAGCATTTTTTAGATACTATTCTCGAGAATTGATCAACCTGCGACTTCTCCGTAGAGAGACGAGACTTGTGCTACTGTACTAAGTCCGCTGTTCTCCAATAAAGATAATTAATAATAAGAATGTTGTAGTATGTGGATAACGTGCCATAAATATCTTTGCAAAACTAATTATTAAGGATTATTATATTCTCTTTATGTATATGTCTAAATTGAATTATAGCTGTTTGAGACCTTGCTACTTGCTAGTTAATGAACTAATAATATCAAAATGTATTCTCTTTAGAGCTGTTTTACAAAAATATGCTTGTAATTATACTATTCTGAAATAATATCCCATCCTATCGTGTACTCTCGCTCCGTTCCTATCAACACGTTTTTCTGATTTCAACGATATTAAGGTGAACATTAGATACCTTCATTCAAATTTTGAGATAGAAATAATTACCGGTCTTTGATCTAGTGACAAAAATAATATCCATCAAGTAAGAAGTCATGTGTTCGAAATATGAACAAATAATTAGATGACATAATCTCCAACATTTACTAAAAGAAAAATATTAACGAATCACCACCATTAATCAATCCAGTCGCTGAAAGATTAAAGCATCCACTCCTCATATTCCATTCCTCGATCGGAAAAGCATTACTTTAAATTGAATTGATTATTTAAGATGTTTATTCTCTTAACAAGTTGGTCAAATTGAGTGGTAATTGGGAATCTATGAAGTTTTGCTATATGATGCGCTTCTCATTATTAATTATTTTTCTCACTCTTAATCAATAGAAAGTTGATACTCTTTTTCAGATATCAAATATGAAATTGCAACTTGTTGTTTGATATTATTACAAATACATCAATTTAGAATAAAAGAATAAAAGCAATGTAGTTGCAACTTTTTTATCTAAGAGAAGGAGACGTACAAATTAAACTAATTATGAAAGTGTATGATGTCAAGTAATTAACCTCACTAGATTTACAAATATCCAAATATTTCTACACGAAAATTTTTTTTTGAAAAAAGGCAAAAATGCCCGTTTCATTGACTGAAACAAATGTTTATTACAATTAAAAAAAAAAAAACCCTCTGTATTAGCCAACTCTTTTCACCCAACTCTTATGCCAAAAAAACACAAAATTCTACCTAATTTTTCCCATTCATTAAAGAACTCTGCTATACTAAACAAATGAATACACCTCTAGCTAGTATATCTCTCGCACTATTCACATCTAAACACGGCAAACAGTAAAGCAATTTGTATTGCCGGTAGCCATGGCAAGTAATAACGCTAGTTGTATAGCCGCTATCTCCGCAGGCTTCAACCTCACACCTCTGCTCTCTCTATCATTTGATGCGGCTCGTTTGAATTTGATACTTGTTTCCCTGGGAAGTGCCACTCTGTTCATATCTGTGGAACCCGATTTGGCTTTCTTGATTAACCAAGAACCCTGATCCCGTTTGAATTTGATACTTGTTTCCCTAGGAAGTGCCACTCTGTTCAAATCTGTGTAACCCGATTTGGCTTTCTTGATGTTGGTTCTAGCAATCTGACTTAACCAAGAACCCTGATCCACTGGGGTTAATGGTACTAGATCTTTACTAACATCCCCCTCAACACAGTGAGTAGGGACTGTCTGGCAGTTTTTATTCGTACCTTTACCAGCAGGTCTTGCAGAAGAAGTCTCAACAGTTGGAGAATCTGTTAAAGCGTTATCAGATTCTTTTTGAGGTTTCTGGTAATCTGGTTCAGAGCTTCTCTTTTTCATCAGCGCCAACTCTTGCTTAATCTCAGCTAACTCCGTCTCCAGCTTTTTGATTGAATCCATGATCGATACCTCACAGTAAATGGGTATGGACTGCTGTCCTGACCCGGATCCAACATCAGGGGGTATGAGTGCTTTTGGCTGTGGCTGTACTGTCAGATCAAGTTTTGGTGGGCTGTGTGGGGGTCTCTCAATCACCGCACGGCACTGCGACGATCGATGCCCTAACCTATTACAAGCATAGCATAAGACCGCATTACAGCAATCTAATGCCCGATGCCCGCAATCGCCGCATCTGAAACAGAAGGGCTGTGAGGGAGAAGATAAGCGCCGAAGTTCCTCTATTTTGGACCTCACAATCTCAGTTCGAACAAGTCTACACTGTTGCTCTCCTTGAGAATTGGAGTTCCTCCAGAACAATTTCACTGGATTCTCCGATTTGACTGGGTGAAGTGGTGGCTGCATGTTAAGCTGTTGAATGGCCTCTGGATCTTCTCCACTAGAGTTGCCACAGCGTGCGATATTGCGCAGAGAGATGGTTCGAGATCTGTCAGTGGCTCAAACGGATTAGACATTTTTTGTTGATTTTCGTTGTTTCCTTCAGTCTCCTGTTGAATTGCCTAATCGCTCACCTTCTCGATCTACAACTACCGGTCCGTCTTCCACCTCGATCGCATAGGATCCTTTCCTCTTCTGATTGCCTCCGCCGGAGCCTCCGCCGTTGAGGATCTCAAGATCGGAGAGCAGAGATGATTGAAGCGATCGCGACCTCCCGATCTCAAGGCTCTCTAATCGCCAGAGAAATCGCTCTCTCAATCGCCAGAGAAATCGCTCTCTCTCAATCGCTCTCTCTCCCCTCTTACGACTTTCTTCTACACGAAAATTTATATTACTTCAACAACATTACTACTTATTAAACACCTCCTTGTTGATATTTACTGAAGAACAAAAAGGCAAAGTGGCAGTGGAGGGACCAATTAATGTTGAGATAAATTACATATTCCCTCTTATAACATCAGCATCCCCCTACTCTATATTAAGCACCACCCCCATACCACCTGATTACTCAAACAAGCACACAAACACAGCATATCAATTTTTCTCTAAACCATCTATTATAACATGGCTTTTTGCACCATAAACTCAGCAAGGAAAGGAGTGTCCCAATGGACACCTAGACAAAACAAACTATTTGAGGAGGCACTTGTAGTGTACAGCAAGGAAACACCTGACAGGTGGCATAACATTGCGCGTGCCGTCGGAGGCGGTAAGACTGCAGATGAAGTAAAGCGATACTACGACTTGCTTTTGGAAGATATAAAGCAAATCGAATCAGGTCAAGTGCCGTTCCCTGTTTACAGATCGTCAAGCGGCAGAGGCAGCGCTTCCATGGCCTATGAAGAACACAGGTTCAGTTTACTGTTTGATTTGCAATTTTCCACCTTTGTTGCTTTGTTTTAATTATTTTCATCTACTAATTGATCAAACCATCACAAGAGTAAATTATACGTACTCGCCCATAAAAAATATCATGTAAACACTTATTGTTCCTTGATACAATAAGGTGAAATATAGCTTCTGTAATATTTTTAATTAAAAAAAATTATTTCGGTTTAGTCTTTTAATAACACATATAGAGATGTTATTACACCTCTAAGGAGGCTTCTTGTTCAATAAAAAAAGGTATAACATATTCCATGACCGACAGAATATTACATAACTTGTGCCTTGCCAACTTCCTTTATTAATTGGTTATTCTAATTTGTTGTATTATTTTCTGACAGGTTAAAGCATTTGAAACTCTAAAGGGAGAAAGAACTATTCATCAAGGACTACAGCAATTTGTAAATTACTTATTTATGTATATGTGTAAGGAGAAAGATCTGCTATAATCTATATACCAGTAGTGAATGTACTATGTGCTCTCTTAATTGAGAGCAAGTACCTCTGATTAAATGAATGTATTTGTAGTTATATTTAATAAAGAATTATGTAACAAATATCTTTTGTTTTCCTTTTATGAAATGCAAGTTCCTAAAACAGCTAGCAAGCTAGAAGAACTACTTTTGACAATCCCTCTCATAAACAAAAAAATAAAAAGAAAGAAAAGAAAATTGGATACCCAAGAAAATGTCCGACGGTCCGACCTTAAGTGGTAAATTTTCCCAGTGAACCCTAGAAATAACATATTGTAAAATTAAACTATTATTTTCTCTATTTAATTAATTTCCAAGTTCAGCTAGATCTCCTCTATTCTGATAAAGTGTGCCTGATAAGTATCTAATCATTGAATTGTACTTGTAAAAATTTTAAGATAACGACTCTTAATCATAAGATAAGATTACGTAATCAAGATCCTTTTTAAGATAAATGAATTGTACTAGCATTAAATATTGCTAATTACACAACGGACTCAATTTTATCATTTGGTTGTAATGGGGCCCCAGATTTATTGGGCTTTGGGCCTATCAGTGATTCATAAAAAAGAAAATTAGAAACGAAAAACAAGAGGGACAGGTTCGCAAAAGTTCGATTTATGACGCGTTCCTCTGTTTCCACGTGGCCAAGGACTCCGTCTAAGACACCACGTGTCCAATTTTTTTTATTTTCTGAATTTTGGATACTTCACAATGAATCTGGTTTCTTTTTTATCCAAATTTCTCAATTTAATTTTGTTAGTTATCTTATTTTTTTAAAATGAATTTATGATAAATTTATGTTAGCTATACTTCACAATGAATCTGGTTTGTAGTCTCTATTTGGTTATATAATGAATTTACGAAAAATAAAAAGGAAAGTACTTGGACACCTCTAGTACCATGGCCTGGTATTTGACATTACAAAATGAAAACAAACGAATTAAAAACAGGGACCGACTAACTATCCCCCAAGTGATTTCCTCATTCATCCCCGGTCAATAATGGTCTTTGTTGACCGCTAATTAAGAGGGGACCACAAATTTCAGCTCTAAAAGACAAAACAAAACGCGTCATTATCGGTTATTAAGTGGGGAGGCGCTCATTAACTGGGGGACCGCCTAATATTTGATAGATTTTACAACTGGTGTGCTCAAATATGAATACATATGCGCACAAATATTAATATATAATGTATCAAGTATTCATACCTAAGATATCAAGTATTTTGAAAAAAAAAAAAAAACTGGATACATCACACACCAATGTTTTACACGTTTTTAGATGTGGATTTTTTTTATTCATTCAATCTCGTCAATATTTCTGACGATCTGTGAGAAAATTTGTGAATCTAAAACCACGAACGTCTTCTACGCAATTTTCTCTTTCAAATGAGATCCACGATGACATACTTTCGGGTTGTCCGTCGCGCAAGTATTCATTCTCATCATGCAAGTTTTATACCTCGTCGAGCAAGTATTCATACCACGTCGAGCAAGTATTCATACCACATCGAGCAAGTATTCATACCTCGTTGTGCAAGTATTCATACCACATCGAGCAAGTATTCATACCTCGTCGTGCAAGTATTCATAAATCGCTTGTGACAACCTGAAAAGCCTTGTTGCTGATGGATCAATAGGAGCCAGCGGATAGAAAGTCAGAGGTGATGCGGTCTGGATTGGGATCGCGATGAGTTATGAATATTTGCACGACGATGTATGAATACTTGCATTACGAGGTATGAATATTTGCGCGACGGATAACTCAAAAGTACTTCATCATGGATTTCATTTGAAAGATAAAATTGCGTAGAAGACGTTTGTGATTTTAGATTTGCAAAATTCTTCACATATCGTCAGAAATATGGGCGACATTGAACGAAAAAAAAACCCCACCTTTAAAAACGTGTAAAATATGGGTATGTGATGAGAGATAAAATAAAGTTGATGTCCATTTTTTTTAAAAATACTTGATATCTTAGATATGAATACTTGATATATTAGATGTTAATACTTGCGTGCATAAGTATTCATATTTGCGCACGTCAGTTGTAAATTTTTTCAAATATAAGCGGTCCCCCGATGTAATTAATGATTGATACATGTTTTCTTTTGTCTTTTTATGCTGGAAGTTGTGGTCCCCAAGATATTTAATGATTGTGGGATGAATGAGAGAAATAGATTGGGAAAAAAAATCTTTATTCTAAAAACAGTTCAGGCATAATGGTACCAACAGTTTGTCAATTAACTGGAGCTTAATTACTTGAACTTTACTTTGTTATTCATACTGACACAGTTTTAGGAAACAAACTCTTTTTTTTAATATGAATACTGGCACGTTTATGAGCAGCACTCATATTAAAAATTGTTTTTCTTATATTTTGTTGATACTTGTATGGTTTTTTTTAAAATACGAGCAACACATTTTCAGAGATACTAGCACGTTTTTTTGTTTTTAAACATTCAAGATAATTAGTGTTCTTATATTTGTGGATTAAGTATATTAAAAAAAATAAAACTAATAATGAGCAATACTTATATTATGTACAATAATATGAGGGACAAAATGGTCTTTTACTTCTTCTGTTGTACTATAATAGTTTTTTATTGACACTAATCCTATATTCTTAATCCTTAATACTTGCCGGACATGAGTTCCTTAGTAGAGCTTAATTAAACTCTTAATCTTTTGTCCTTAAGGAAGACTGCCGAACACTAGATACTTCTCATCAAATTTTGAGACATAAATTATTATCAGTCTTAATTTGATCTAAGTAGCAAATACAAACTTACAAAGACCGCAGATTCAAAATCAAATATATGAGAGAATCTTTCTGAATATTAAATAATTTTTTGAAGAAAAATAGGAGTCAAGCTCCCATTTCATTGATTAAATAAAGGATTACAAAAAGTTAGTTACACGGTATGTGTAACTTGAAAAAGGAAAAAAAAGAAAACAAGAGCATGTAGCTAAATTAAGTAAGTGAAAGAAGTAAAGTTAAAAGAGAAACATAAAATGACAGTAAAAGGGAAAACAGGAAATGACAGTAATAAAATTAATCTTCTCTCAGGATGGTCCGTCTTCTGCCATCAGCGTCGAGCCTGATGTTCTTTCGTAAAACTTAAGTTGCCATGTTATTTCCTCCATGAGTTCTTCAACCCCTTTGCTGGTATCTGAGAAGGAGCGGGCACACCGTTCTCTCCAGAGGACGAATTGCATTACCAGTAGGGTTGTTTTCTGTGAAACACTTAGTGTACCTGCCTTTTGTGAATTTGTCACCTCGATTGTAGATTTGGCGGGCCAATTTTGTGGTTGTACATGCAGTGTGTGTGAGTCTGCGATACAACCGTGTTGTGTATGAGCAGTTTTGAAAGAGGTGGCGTACCGTTTTTCTCTTCTTTTGGATAATTAAACGACTTAACCTCTAATTTTTACTTAAAAATAAAAATTTAACGTATCACCACCATTCAATCCAGTCACTGATTAGAGCATCCACTCATATTCCTCTCCTCTCGGAAAAGCATTACTTTTTAAGCAGAATCGATAATTTAAGATATTTATTCTCTCAACAAGTTGGTCAAATTGAGTGGTAATTGGGAATCTAGGAAGTTTTGTACATGATTCGGTTCTCATTATTATTTATCTTTCTCATTCTTAATCAATAGAAAGTTGATACTCTTTTTCAGATATCAAATGAAATTGCAACTTGTTTGTTTGATATTAATATTACAAATACATCACTTTAAAATAAAAAAATAAATAGAAGCAATGAAGTTGCAACTTTTTGAGCTAAGAGAAGGAGATATATATATACAAAACTAATGAAAGTGTATGATGTCAAATAATTAACTCACTAGATTTACAAATATCCAAACATTTCTACATGAAAATTTATATTACTTCAATAACATTGCTACTTATTAAACAACTCCGTGTTGATATTTAATGAAGAACAAAAAGGCAAAGTGGCAGTGGAGGGACCAATGTTGAGATAAATTACATATTCCCTCTTATAACATCAGCATCCCCCTACTCTATATAAAGAACCACCCCTTACCACCTGATTTCTCACACAAGCTAGCACACACAAAGACAGCATACATATCAATTTTTTCTCTAAACCATATATAACATGGCTTCTTGGACCATAAACTCAGCAAGAAATGGAGTGTCCCAATGGACACCTAGGGAAAACAAACTATTTGAGGAGGCACTTGTAGTGTACAGCAGAGAAACACCTGACAAGTGGCATAACATTGCGCGTGCCGTAGGAGGCGGTAAGACGGCAGATGATGTAAAGCGGTACTACGACTTGCTTTTGGAAGATATAAAGCAAATTGAATCAGGTCAAGTGCCATTCCCTGTTTACAGATCGTCAAGCGGCAGAGGCAACGCTTCCGTGGCCTATGAAGAACACAGGTTCAGTGCTTGATCTTTAATTTTCCAACTTTGTTGCTTTGGTTTTATTAATTTCATCTCCTAATTGATCAAACCATCACACGATCAGTAATTTATATGAACTCGCCCATAAAAAATCCTGTAAACTTTATTGTTCCTTGATACAATAAGGTGAAGTATAAATGCCACTATGCTTAAAATTTCCATCTTTTATTTCAAAATATTTTTTTTTATCTTTAACTCCCATTTGTTCATATCCAATGCAAGTTATCTCGAAATTTATATTTCAATAGCGTCATTATGAAAATATTGATTCTTCAGGTCCCTGTAGCAATTCTATACATAAAATTACTTCAAAGTGGTGTATATAGCTTCTGTTATATATTTAATTAAGAGAGATATTTCGGTCAATCTTTTCATAACACATATCGATGTTAACCTCTAATTAAGGAGGCCCTATCCGTTTGTTCAATAGGAAAAAGTATAATTAACAGATTCCATGACCGACAGTATATTACATAACTTGTGCCTTGCCAACTTCCGTCAATAATGTTGATTCTTTGTTGAATATTTTTTCTGACAGGTTAAAGCATTTGAAACTCTAAAGGAGCAAGTACTATTCCTCAAGGAGTACAGCAATTTGTAAATTACTTAATTATTTATGTATATGTTTATGGAGAAAGATCTGCTATAAACTGCAGTCTATATGCAGTGAATGTACTATGTGCTCTCTTAATTGAGAGCTAGCACCTCTGATTAAATGAATGTATTTATATTAATATTTAATAAAGAATTATGCAACAAATATCTTTTGGATTCCCCTTTTCTGAAATGCAAGTTCCTAACACAGCTAGCAAGCTAGAGCAACTACTTTTGACAATCCCTCTCACCACAAAAAAAAAAAAAAAAAGTTGGAAACCCAAGATCATGTCCAACCTCTAGTAAATGTTTTTAATGGTGCGTCTATGTGCCAAAACTGTTATATTTTCCCCAGTGAACCTTTGAAATAACATATATTGTAAAACTACTATTTTTCTATTCAATTTCCTATTGCAGCTAGATCTCCTCTATTTTGATAAAGTGTGCCTGATAAGTATCTAATCATTTAATTGTACTTGTAAAAAAAAATTAGATAACGAGTCATAATCATAAGATAATATTACGTAATTAACATCCTCGTTAAGATAAATGAATTATACTAACATTAAATATTGCTACACAACGGGCTAAATATTATCATTTGGGTGTTATGGGGCCCCAGAGATATTGGGCCTTTGGGCCTATCAGTGATTGATTCGAAAAAAAGGAAAACAGAAACGAAAAACAAGAGGAACATGTTCGCAAAAGTACAATTTGTGAAATACTCCTTCCTGTCCACGTGTCAAGGACTCCGTCTACACGTGTCCAACAAAAGCCTAGCCATCCTAGAGTTTTAAAAGGCTTAAAAAGGACCAAATAATACCAAGGAAAGAAGAAAAATGGTAATTTCGGAGGTTTCAAACATGGCAGTAATTCTACTGGTTGCGTTTCTCTCCTTGGTTGTGGACATTAGACACGTGTCATCAGATGGTTCCTGGCAAACTACGAACTGGGAAGGCCACGCCATCACAAAGTGCGTCTCCCTTTGCAGTATTATCTGTTCATTAACTGTTGCTCTATTTTAGTAATCATTTGTATATTTGTTTGTTTATTCGACAAGCAGTAATTTCCACTTAAATTTTCATGTCTCTTAAGGGACCTGTTAGAGAAGAAATTGCTATTGTATCGAATTGGATGGCAATATACAAATCCAGTTGAAATTAATTTGATCAGATCACACACCCACTTATGTTCAATCTTTAATTATTAAATTCTCACCTATTAGCTGTATAAAATTGGTCTCCCATATTTGGGTGACACTGCATCAAGTAAAAGTAATGTGCATTTTTTCTTCTTGAATGTATTTTATTTGGATTTCGTATTTTCTTATTTTGCTAGTACTTTCTTAATTTAGTTTTATTTGTGGTTATTATATATGTAATAGCTACTGTCTTTGTAAATTAAGTTTTTTAATTTGAGATGAAAACACAAACATTCACATTGTTATTTGCTCTTTTATTATGCTTGATTTTTAACAATATCATTGATGAATGAGAGTCCATATCCTCTGAGGTAACATAATATTTTTGTTTAGATCCGGACCGACCGATCAGAATCCGGTTCAATCTAGCCCGATGTGGAATGCACATTACTTTTACTTGATCAAACGATCCGGATCTAAACAGAAATAGTTTGTTACCTTAGAGGTGATATGAATTAATTTGGTGAATGAGGCCAGTAAGTATGGATTGAAATCTCCACACACCCACATCTGTATTTTGTGTTCTGTTTCACCCCAATTATGACAAAGTGACCGAAATGCTCAAAGTTTTTAATAAGGTACTTCAAGATATTAACAGTGAAAACAAGGATTATTACAAAATCTCTTAGGTCATTGGCCTCTGTACAACTTCTCCTTTGTCGTTTTTGAAATTGCTTAGAAACTAAATAGGAACAGTTTCAGATCAAAGAATTTGAAATGGCTGGCTCCTGGTTCTGTGTAGGCGAGTGATTTTTTCTTTTTAATTGGAACATCATGGAATCATAATTGCAATACGTGAAATTGTAGTACTTATTTAATTACTATGGTAATGTGATAGGGGGCTAGCTCCAATGCATGGAAGGTCTGAAATGACTGTGAGAAAAGCCGCAAGATCACATATCACAATGGCTCAAGCTGCATCAGGTATGAATTAATCCTAAATCTGTTTTTGCTCCTTATTTTATTTTCTTAACACAAAATAAAAATAAACATGAGTTAGAAGGACCCCTCAATGTAGTTACTGTGCTCAGCCTAATCTTTATATTTACGATTTGACAAGGTCGTTTGATTTCCATGACCATTTACTAGGGCCATTTTAAAGTTCGAAAAATACACAAGGTAAATTGGTAATCCGATGAGAGGCCAACTAACCTTCTGTTGTTAGATACATGTCAATAAACTTACTATACGTGTTAAAGCATATTGGTATCAATATGTTAAATGTAGGAATAGCAAATGTTTGGTGCATTAGAAGCTTTGGTAATTTATATGTGTGTTCAACTTTTTTATTCTTTTTATTATGAGTCTGTATGTTTGTGTGTATCGATTGAGTTATTGGTGGGATGGAAAACACATTTTTGACGTTTTATCCTAAATAAATATAACGAAAAGAGAGCCATTTTAAAGATCTCTGAATCTATTATAGAAAGAGAATTAAGTCCAGAAAATATGAGAAGATAGTGTCCAGTGTCCTGTTAAAGCTTGGTTTCCTGTTAACTCAAAACATGTATGAAATTTTGCAAACTGAGGTGCAGAAGGTTTATGGGCCTAATTGGGCTGAGATGAATGTGTTAAAATTGAACCTGCACAATAGGTATATCTTATTCAATATTAATTATATTGTCCACAGATGTAGAACATGTAATAACAAATGAAGCAGGAGAAGATGAAACCAAATCTGAAAACAAGGGGAGAACATCAAACGGCGGTGCTTTTGACGAAGCAAAGATGACCTATGAAAATGCAAAGAAAAGAGTCGGTGAAGCGTATAAAACTGCCAAGGAATCCATGACAGAAAGTGCAAAGAGAGAGTACGAGGATGCCAAGGAGAAGGCCTCAAAAGCCGCAGGGGATCTTGGTGCTAAGATGAGGGCGGGAGAAGAAGAATTGTGAGAGATTTTGTCGAAAAATATATCATGGTAGGTGGTTTGTTTTAGGAACTTAATTTCAGTAGCATAGCTAGTTTATGCGCTCATATTTTAAAATAAATAATCTAATATTTCCTGTTTACAAGAACTCACAAGACAATATGACCATAAATTTTGTTATGGTCCCAAACGGATTGGTATACCCTTCATTTTTTTTTTAAAGAGAAGTAGGGCTCACTCTTCCAAATCAGGTCATATGATTGAAAACAAACCGACAAGATTCACACTTGAGCTTTATGAATCCTAAGTCAGATAGATCCGGTTCGTTTGTTTTAAATCTTAAGATTGTAGGAATAGTGTAATCTTATTTTTTTTTCTTTAGGGAAATAATTAAAAAAATACTGTTGCAGTCACAAACTATGCATGAATGCATCCTCTTGAGTCCCCCTTGAAATGCAAAAGGAAAAACTAATATTTTGTATGTATAATTCATTCATTATAAATAAATAAAATTATATGCATGGTAACTCATATGAAATATTTTTTAATTCAAGCAACAAAGATGTTTGATTTGTAAAATATCTTGCCAAATTTGTAATTTGTTTTAACTTATGTTCCATCTTATTAACAAATTTTGGATCCTCTATACAATTTTTTTGCTCTGTCCTGCGGAGATTAGCTTTGTCCCGGCGTGATACGAAACAAAAGACAAGTTACAAACATTTTTTTAAAACCAGATGTATCGGTGAGCTTTTTACTAAAATCTTACTCTGTTAGATGTCTTTCTCCTTTTTTATAGTACTTGAATATAAATTTTAATCAAAGAACTTTAAACCGTACCTTGCTTTATTATTAATATTCTTTTATGTTTCTGAATAGGAGTACTTTTTGAGTTATTATTTATGTCATTAATGGTTACGCTTTATGCTTGTCTAGTCATATCTTAGTTTATTCGCCTGCCTCTGATACTGATTCGAAGCTACCACCACCCAGACAATTTATTACTCACTTCAATATTCCGAAATTTTTAAATATACCACTGTAGAAAAAAAAAACCAAAAGACCGCTAAAATTGGGAAATTCAAAAAATACCAGGGCCGCAATGACAAATGGCGGTCCTATTCTTGAGGGCCCGCCATTTGTCGTTGCGGCCCCTCAAAAATAAAAAAACTCAGCATATTACAATGAATTTTTTTTTTTTGAGGGACCGCAATGATAAATGGCGACCCCCAAGAATAGGGCCATCATTTGTCATTGCGGTCCTGGTATTTTTCGAATTCTCCAAAATTTGTGGTTTTTTTTGTGAGAATGATATTAATAAAAATTTCGGTTCAATATTGGGAAAAAAATATATTTTTTTAGCATGAAATAAGAATAAGGTCTTCTAACTCGTCATGACTTAAGATTTCTTTGCATAATGGAAAATATTAAATCTATTAACAGGTTAGATGTGGTTTTATTTTAAAAATATATATTAATTAACACGGTTAGTGATCCCAGATTATTAGGCCGGGCATTAAGTGGATATGACAAAAAATTAGTACTCGTCAAACAATAACTAACAGAAAATTGTGAAACTAGCAGAAAATAATAAAAAAATGAAATTGTAAATTGACTTGTGGTTATACTATTCCCAACAATAACTAACAGAGAATCAAAAGAGATATGTAAAGTTAAGGGTAATACTTCACGTGTTTACAGAGTTCCAATGTAAATTTTAAGCTGAATTAATGACTAAAATTCCGAAATATTTAACCTTTAATAAATAATAAACTGATTTTAGTCTTTCCTCATATTCAATAAACGTCTAGTTAGGTGAATTACTGAATTGTACGAAATATGCCGACTTTTATGGAACACAAGTTGGAGACCAATATCATTAGTTTATGGTTCTAAAAGTTACTTTTTTAAATTCCTGGAATTCTTTTTAACTTGAAATGTTTTCTTGATATTTTGTTGCTTAAAATATTTAGATATTAGATAGCTTAAGGAATATCATTAAAAAAATATCTAGCTCAATTTCCACCAAAAGAAAAATATATCTAGCTCAAAATAGTTTGATATTTTGTGATCCATTGTGATCCATCTAATATTCTAGAAAATTCACCGCGCCTTCTTGTAAGAAGGCAACGAGAAGTATTGTAATCTTCTTGAAGTGTGTAGAGAGATAAGTGTACGTATAAAGGTGATTCTTTCATAAAAAGATAAGTTATATAGTTTGAGTGGGTTATAATTTTGAGTGTTGTTAATTTGTATCATGTATTAGTGTTGTGATAAATAAAAATGTGTTTGTATTATATAATAGTGTTGATAATATAAATATCTTATTATAATCAGTCCGATCCGTTGTGTCAAACTCGATAAAATATATTGCATATATAATTATGTTTCTCGTTGAAAACAGCAGATATAATAAATAGATGAGTAGGTTCAACGCTGTAATATGTACGGTCATTCTTCCAATTCTATGCGTTATATATTTGTTTAATTAAGTCGTCACTAAGTGATCCTATCAATTATTTCATGTCAATAATTTTCCATAGAGAAAGGATGCACTAATGGCTCTGAGTCTCTACATTAATTGACGTATAAGAGCCATGCTCTCTAGATTTGCACTTTGAATATTATATTTGAAAAGCTGTCCAACACATCTTTAATACTAGAGTAGCTAGGTTTATAGGTTAGATTTTAGGGTTTCAAGTTCCAACTCCTCTAGTACCGTAGAATCTTTTTTTTCTTTTTTTTTGAGGAAAAGGCCCCTAGGCATTGCATTAAACGTAAAGCATAGTTTGTTACATCTAATGAAAAGCAAATAAACAAAGGAAACCTAAAATATTACAATTAGTGTTTGCTTAAATTTCAAATGAAAAACCCTAATTGAAGCAACACTGCATTATCTGGCACTCAAACTCAGCAGTGCCATATAACCCTTCATCATCCGTTATCAAAGAGGAAAAACTCCCTGCTGATTTGCTCATCAATTCGTGGACCGTTTCCATCCTGCATATAGCCTGAGGTGTTACTGGTAAGATGGTTCCTTCTTGTCCAGTTTGCTAGGAGATGTGGCCCCTTAAGCGCTTCCCTTCTGGCATATCTCACTGTGACCCGATCACCCATGTTTAGCATCCAATTGACACATTCAGCTACTGTTTCAGTTGCATTCCATGACGGTAGGTCCTCAGTTGTGTTGGTATTGATTGCAGCCACCAATGATTTGCAATCGGAGTAAATGTGAATTTGTTCCTCCTACTGAAACCGTATATCCTGGAACCCTTTCATGCATTGCAATAGTGCCAAAGCTTCCACTACTACAGAAATGGTAATTCTACACTGCACATTGTACACGGTTTTGCCAATTTTATATGAAAACCGTGTACCATAAAGGTTTTTCTGAAAGCCCAAAAAAACTGCTGGAATCATACACTGACATTTATTAAAGAATCAGTGTAGAATTGTTTGGAAAAAAGGCCGTGTATGATTTATTAGAGAGCTATACGGATATTTAACAAATATCCGTGTAGGAATAGCTACACGGATTTTTGATAATAAATCCGTGTAGAAAGACAAGAACTATACACGGATTATCTTATAAATAGCCGTGTATGATTTGTTAGAGAGCTACACAGATTGTTAAGTATAAATCCATGTAGAAAAGTCTAGGATTTCATTCTAAAAGACCTTCTCTTTTCCGCGCCGTATAAAAGGCCTTCTCCTTTCAGCACTGTTTCGATCAAGTAATTAGTACTCTCTCTCTCTGTTATATTGAAGGTTGATCTGAGTTTGTATTTTCTCTTCTCTATCTTTCTAAGGTTAGTATATATATTTATATATATATTTTCCGTTTCTTCCTCTAATCATGTGTTATTTTACGTTTTTCTGTCCATTTATTCCAAAAACGTTTTTCTGGAAACGTCTCTCTCTCCACTGATTTTGAGGGATATTATTCTGAAAAAGTATCATCCATTTTGAAGAAGAGAAGTAAAGAAAACGCTGAAGGTCTCCATCATCAGATCTGAGGAAAACCATTGAAGATTAGTACTAACGCTTCCGCCTAAAGATGTCTTCAATTCAGAACTGTAAAATTTAAATTCCTTTGCTATTTTATTTTGGATTCATATAAGATGCAATAATTTTTTTTTACGAAATTGATTTTCAATGGTTCGTATAAAAAAAATTATACAGATTCAATTAATTTTATGTATAAATATTTTCTTATAATTTTTTGACGAAAATTTTTAAAGGAAAATCCTTATTCTCTAATATGTATGCACATATATGTTGATCAAATATATTTTTTATTGGAGATGCAATATGTTGGAGACCTTTAACCAAGAGGCATCATGTCATGGATCACATGTGCACTCTTTTGTTTATCTGTTGGATCTAATACAACTAGTTTGTATGAAATTTCGGTCCAAACTAGATCATAACCAAGAGTTTTGGCAATACGAGCCCAACTTTTCAAAAATTGGGCCAAACCTTGATCACATGGTTATTAAGTGGTAATGACATAACTTTTATACAAACATTGTATTGGATATTGAGAAGTATATGTTATATGGATCACATGGGATTGCATGTGTACAAAAGGCAATATGTATATATGTTGCACTAATTGTAATTAATATTTTAGTATTCGCTATGGTTTTATATGAATTCATATATAATAATCGGCCCAACGGAAGTTTATTGTATATTTTTTTATATAAATAATTTAAACCATATAACGTTATTTTTTTTATATTTGCGAGTGTCTTGCATCTACATTTTCTTGTTACTAACTAATACCAAATTATAATTGTAGTATGGAACAAAGCAGCAGTGTTACACCAAGGAGCAGATCGACGATGTTAGATGTATGTGGGCAAGGTGGTTTCAATTAGAATTTTGTAATGCTAAATATGGATTTGTATAATTTTGTAATGCTAAATATGAATTTGTATAATTTTGTAATGCTAAATATGGATTTGTATAATTTTGTAATGCCAAATATGGATTTGTATAATTTTGTATAATTTAGTGTACATGAATTTTAAATTGCTATCTGAAAAATTTAAATACTGGCTAGCAAAACTGGAAGCTAGCCACAAAGAAAGCAAAAAAATATATATATGCAATCCTACACGGATATTTAACTAAACTCTGCGTAGGAAGAGTAATCCATAAAATAATCCGTAAATAAAAAATTCCTATACGGATTATTTGATAAATGTCCGTGTAGGATTGTTTCCTACACGGATATTTATCAAATAATCCGTGTAGGAATATATTTGTACACAGATTATTGTATAAATGTCCGTATAGGATAGTTAAGAGAGCTACACGGATATTAAAATAAAAGTTCGTGTAGAAAGAGTAATCGTACACGGATATTAAATTAAAGGTCCGTGTAGAAAGAGTAATCGTACACGGATGTTTAGGTAATATCCGTGTAGCTCGGTAATAGGGAGAGCGCCACAGGCAGGTGTTTGTACACAGTTGTTTATAAAGTAATCCGTGTAGAAAGCGTTATAATGCAGACGGGTAAATATCCGTGTGTAATTTTTTACCTATTCATACACCCTCAACTCCTACACGGCAGGAAATTCGTGTAGCTCCTCCAGTAATGTCCATGTGCAATCTCTTTTTTTGTAGTAGTGTTCAGCATGAAAGGGATCTTCCGCCTTCATGAAACCAAAACTTGCCCTTTGAATTTCCCTTGTTCGCTGGTAAAGCACCCACCCCCATCCCGCATCCTTCCTACAGTCCCATGATGCATCAATCAGAAAAACACCAGTTCGGGGAGGGATGCTGATTACCTGATTTGTGTTGTGTGAAGGCCGAGCAGTGTTGCCCGAGTAACTTGAACTCGTTGGGGGATCCATCTGCTTGGCTTGTGCGATAATAGAGAATGGAGTCGGGGTTTTTGCTTGAAATATGACTTCATTACGAGCTTTCCAAATACACCAAATAAGATTGCATAGTTTGACAATTTGTGTCTCATTCATACAATATGTGAGATGTAATAGTGTTTTGGTAAAATCTAGGGGCAATTCTGTCACTCTGAGCGGCGGATCCGATATACACCAAGTTGCACGAGATAAAGAGCAGAAAAAAAAACGTGGTTGAGGAATTCATTTTCCTGTCCACATCTCGAACATTTAGGGCAAATGGGTCGAATTCTTTTGTGTAACTCTGCTAGTGTCGCAACTTTACCGTGTACTGCCTGCCATAGAAACATCTTAACTCATGGGATTAACCCTTTCCAGACCCAAATTCTTTTCCATGCTTCTATCTTTTCAGGTTCAAAAATTGTGTTGTTGTGTTAGCTTTAAGTATCCTTCCTTTGTAGAATATCAACCCCTGGTGCTATTCAGCCATATTAGCTTATCTCGAATCAGCGTTTGTGCTCGAGGTTTGTTAGTCGCTGCCTCAATATTTTGCAGTGCCTGAGTACCGAATAACTCTGTGATTTGCTATGTTTTCCACATTCCACTGTTATGGTAAAATAGGTCGGCCACTTTCAAATCCCTCTGTTCATTTGAACGGATGTGTTGTGTACTCCAGCCTTCGAACCATGGCTAGTTTAGCGCACCAATCATTGTCCCATCCCCAATTTACCACCTAGTGGTATCCTTAAAAAATTCCTTCAGTCCTTCAACTGTTTTCTAGAGCGAACTCGAATCGCATGTGTTCCTTATGTCCCAGAAACCTACTCTCGGGAAATACTTCGCACGAAACACCTTAACCCAAATTCTATCTTCATCAGCAGCTAGTTGCAATGCCACTTTGAGAAGAAGAGAGTTGTTGAAAGTTTTGGTATCTCTAATCCCAAGTCCCTCATTGTAGATGTCATATATTTTGCCCCAAGCTACAAAAGAGATGTACTTATCAGCTTCAAGCTTGCCCCACAAAAACCGTCTAAACAGTCGGTTGATTTCAGTTATAGTATGTGATGATAGTGCTACCACCGTCATGTAATACACTGGAATGGATGCAAGCACCAATTTGAGTAATGTTACTCTTCCCGCAAAGGATAACATGCCAATTTTCCAACCTGCAAGCTTAGAGTAAAGCTTGTCCATCAAGATTTCATGAGTCACATCATGCTGCCTAGTGGACTGAGAAACAACGATGCATGAGTATTTCTCTTGTACCTCAGCAAGTCTCGCCCCAAATGCCGAAAACAAAAGTTGTTGGCAGTTTTCGTCACACCGTGAACTAAACCACATTGAGGACTTGCTCGGATTGACCTGTAGACCCGAGGCATTCACAAATTCATCGAGTATAGTAAGCATTTGTTGAGCTTCTTGTGTTGTTACCCTGCCCATTATCATTAAATCGTCCGCATAAAGGACATGAGTCAAACTCGGTGTTGTTCGAGCTAACTTAACGCCATTTATCGTTCCTCTTTCTAGGTACAGCTGAAACTATTTGGAAAGAAATTCCATTGCCAAAATGAAGATATAGGGTGAAAGCGGACAGCCTTGGCGTAGACCACGGGTCGGTTTATGAACCCTTGACCGTTACCATTAACCATTACTATCACCCTACCTGTAGCCATACATGCCTGAATGATTCGGATCAGTCTCGGTGAAACATTAACCATTTGCAAAGCCTTGTGTACGAATGCCCAAGCCACTGTGTCAAAAGCTTTGTTAATGTCGGCCTTAAGCATAAAAGCCTCCTCAATGTATCCTCTTGATTGAAACGAGTGTAGAACTTCTCAAACCAGGATTGTGTTGTCCGAAATGTTCTGGTTTTTTATAAAGGCCATTTGGGTGTTAGAAATGACCTTAGCAATGTACGGTTGTAGTCGATTGGCAATAATTTTCATCAGCAATCAATAGGAGAAGTTTCCCATCGTGATCGGGCAAAAGTCCTTGAGTGTGAGTGGGTCAGGAACCTTTGGAATAAGTACAATCATACTTCTCATCCAATCGGCTGGCGGATGTCCATTGAGGAACACACTCTGGATTGCTTTCGTCATATCCGAAGCCATGGTCTCCATGTTTGCTTGGACAAACCTAGCTGTAATCTCATCCGGCCCTGGCACCTTGTCGGGGCCCATGTAAAACAAGGTATCCTTGATTTCCTCCCGATTTGGTAACCTATCCAACCACCCATGTGCAGTAGCAGGAATCTGTTTATAAGAGTTGGCACTGAACTGCTGAAAATAGCTATCAGTGTCAGGCCCCCCATCTGTTACAGGTGCAGTATATAGGTTCTTGTAGTAGTGGACAAAGACACCTCGCACAAATGCCTCATTAGCTACCAACATCCCATTTTTGTCTTGGATCTGTAAGATCTGGTTGGTTCGCTTTCTATTTGTAGTTATTGTGTGAAAAAATGTTGTGTTTCGGTAACCTTCTAAGTGCCAACTTAAGCGTGCTCTTTGTTTCCAATACGCCTCTAATTCCCCTTCTGACTTATAAAACTCCTTAACTAGCTCTATTTCAACTCTCGGATCTTGTAAATTGGGGTGTTGTGATTGGAACCTTAGGATCAATTCTCGAAAATACTTCACTCTGTTTTGGGGACTTTGTTGTGATTGTGCCCAAGCCTGGATACCCCTCTTCATTGTTGTTATTTTTTCTTCAAAAGACATTTTCTCATAAATCGGCCAAAGGTTAGTGCATGTGTCTAGGAAGTCTCTAGACTGGAACCACCAAGTTTCTGTTCTAAAGGCATTTTTGTTTGGCGGCCTTTGCTTGGTTCTTAGGAGAAGGGGCGTGTGATCGCTTCAGATGCGTGGTAGATGATTGACATATGTATTTGGGAAAGCGTGTGTCCACTGTGCACTAGCCAATACTCTATCGAGCCTTTCATAAATTGCCATCGATGTGTTTTGCTTGTTAGTCTAAGTAAACACGGGTCCTTTGAAACCCAAATCGACGAGTTGAGCCTCAAAGATAAAATCTCTAAAGGTTATGTTATTTCTGTTTGACGCTGAATTACCCCCCCTCCATTTCTCCTCTTCGCCAACAATGGCATTAAAATCCCCGAGTACACATACCTTACTCTCGGCTGTAACAATCCTCTTGACCTCATCCCAAATCCCTTCATTTTGCGTGTGTGATGGATACCCATACACACACACAAGTGTCCATCGATTGCCATCCGGCTGAATTATTCTTGCGTGGGTAACAAATTTTGTTTGCGAAATCACTTGCAAATTTACCCCTTCATCCCAAAGGAGCCAAAGTCCTCTGGACCGACCTCGGACCGGTACAAAGGAGTGGTTAGGTAGCAGAAATTATGGCAAAAAATGATTGGATTTTGTACGGGAGCATTTTGTTTCCTAAACAAAGGCTATTGAAGCCCTCGTCACTCGGAGGAGGTCACCCAGGAACCGCCTCTTCCGTGGCCCTCTGGCTCCACAGTAGTTTCAGGCTAAGATATTCATAGAGTTGGCAGACATGCCACTTTGGTCGCCTCCACCGCTTGTTTCTTGCTTACCGGCAAGGGTTGTGATCCATCTATTTCTGTTAGGGTGTTCGAGTTTGAAACTGTCTCTTTCCCTGTTCTTTTAAAGCCACTGTGACTTCCCTCTGTTGGCTCAAAGTTTTGCACCAAGGACTGGACTAAGGTTAGATTTTGGGCTTTTGGATCAGGCTCCGTAACTGCTGCCAGGAAATTAAGATCTGGGCCCGCATAGTCTGGAGTAAAAATCAGGTCCCCAGTCTGGCCAATGTCCATATTACCGACTGGGCCTCTGTTTCTGGGATTCCTTGTGTTATTCCTGGTTTGGGTAAATTGACGTGATGTGGGCTGCGCTTGGAATGTGGGGTTGTTTTGATCCAGGCTCATGATTTGGGCCGTGCTGAGGTGAATATTAGTGTAGTTCAGTCTTGGTTGTTGGATAGGATTTGGTTGGGCCGTGTGGTTTGGGGAATAGGTAGTTGTTTGTCCTGGTTAGCTGTGCCGGTCCATGGTATAAGGCTTGGGTCGGTTAACCAAGTGGCAATATAGGTCCTATCTATCTCTAAACCGGGGGTCTTGTCTTAAAGTATCAAACCGGAGCTTGTCCGGACAGTTTCCGATTTCATGTTCCACTCTAGCACAGAAAGTACATATTTTGGTAATCATTTCGTATGTAGTGTAAATGGTAAAAGTGCCGAACAGAGGGTGTATGAAGGATAACCTTTCCTTTAGTGGTTGGTCAATTGGGATCAAGATTTTAACTTTGCAATACCTTACACCAGCGGAGTATGCTTCTTCTACTTTAGTGAGAGGGGTACCGATCTGTGTTGAAAGCGTGCGGATGCCCTCATTGTTGACATCATGTGCGGGGACGCGGTGAAACTGTGTCCAAACCTCCATGGCTGTGACTGAGGGATTCGTAAGCTCGGCTGGGTTGGTGACACTCTTAAAAGCAACTATATCCCCCCTGTAGTTCCAAATACCGCGATGCATCACTTTGCGGAGTTCATTTTCACAAGTGAACTGTATCAAAAACATGTTTCTATCAAGATTGACGAACTCAGTGTCCGGGTGTGATGCCTAGGCTCGTCTCATTGTGGTAAGGAAGTTAGATTCAATAACCCCTCTATCACTAACAATTCTTACTAAAGCACACCGGTTTAGATCCCTGTTTACTATTCCTGAGGCTGTCAGAGCCACCGGCTCACTAGATCCCTCTCCCGGATTGAGGCGAGCGAACTACGCTAGAAACTCTTCGTCTGTCATTTTTTTGTCGTGGTAATTTCAAGGTCTCGCTTGTTTGAGGGCTGTCCTACTGGGTTTGATTTTAGTGTGTGAGGGGGCTGGTAAGGTTTTATTACAGATGTATTTGAGGTGTTTAAGCAGAGTAGTGAGGGATTATTGTTAGGGCTATTAGTGGGCTTAGGTCCGCTGCTTGTCTTCTCATTATTAATGTGGGCCCATAAGTTGTCATTTTCATAAGCCTGTGGTTTTAGCACCCCAGTGATATTGTACCCGCCAACCTTAAAGTGAACTAGTTTGCCAACTGTTTGACCAGGGGGACCAGTTCTTCTAGTGCCTTTTTCAAAGTTTCTTTCTGCCAGCGTCACCTTTTTAGCAGTCTTTTTGTAACAGGTTTCTCTACAGGGCGCAGGTTCCTTTTTCTGTAACCTGATAGAGCCACCTCTCTTTCTATGATAGAAAAATGCCCAACATAAATGCTAACTTTCCTTGATGGTACTGCCCTTAGGTGGTCACCACTCAGATCTTTTTCATTTAATGCTTTACGTGTTTGTCTGGGATAGGTCGAGAGCCATCGTACATGCAAGACTGAGAAATCTCCAACTGTTATAGCACTGTTGTGATATATTGCCCTTGAAAAGTCATTTATACCCCCAGTGTTTTTGCCACGTAGCACTTTGCCTTCCTCAAAGGACACCGGTGTAATATGGTTTTTTATAGACGTTGGGATTAGTTTTTTTTGCGGTGGGTTGGGTGTTGGAACCGCACACTCCCCATTTCTTTTAGTCCTCTCCTTCGTCCACGTGGCTTGATCCTTTTTGTTCCACGTAGTGAGAAGTCGTGCACCCGATTCATGCTCACTGACCGAGTTGGACCCGAAGAAAGTTTCCAGCATTGGCAGTTGGTTCTGTCGTAAAACCGTGATTGTATCATGAAGTTGTATCATAGAGCGTCTCACATGGTATTCAGAGTCTTCCAAACCAGAACTATATCTTTCCGCACTGTCGTCCCGGGGTGGCTGATCCGGATCGACCGGTAGATCACCGATGAACTCCCATGCTACCACCTGAATATAGCATTCCTTCCAAAAGCCACTAAAAGGTAAGACAAAGGAGTAGGGGATCCTTCTTGGATCAATGCATCTGATCCAAAGGCATAGGTTGAAGTGATTGGTTCCTCTAGTATTCTCTTTATCTATTCATTCTAGATCACCCATTTGAGTCACGAGCTGCTGGATAAAAAAATGATGCCAGAATTCCTTTGGGAAATTAGTGATCTTAACTCTAACCTGGAAATTTTTAGGTTGTATTCTCGCGTCCTATGTGATATTCCATTCCAGGAGTCTCCATCCTGTTTGGGCACCCCACACGTTACCCTATTTAATAATTAAATGTTTGTTAAGAGCATAGGGTAGTTGAACCCGGAAGGTGGCCGGACCACAACGCCAGTATCGATATTCATTTGGGTTACCACCAAAGGCATTCCTTAGGTACCCCAGGACTTGCCTGATGGAACCTCCTTCTGTGAGCACTCTGTCTTGTGCAATCACACGGATAGAACCCTCGATAGAGTCCATCAACTCCTAGTAAATGTCATTATTCTGCTGAAGATAAAGACATCCCTTCATCTTCTAGGAGCAAAAGGGGTATTCTCGGGCCATTTTGCACAAGGTTTCAGAGAGGTAAGCTGATATGTATTTTAGTGATAGTGTTGTGGCTGAGGTTTTTGTGTTTTCTAGTGATAGTAATGAGGTTGCTTATCTTCTATGTAAATCGTGTGTTGACAGAGAAAGGAAGAAGGAAAGTAATAACTAACCGATGAAGGAATCAGGGAATCTCTTTAAATGAGGGCTATTATTGGTGTGGTGGTTGAGAGGGGAGTTCCTTTAAAGGTACTTTTGAACTACCTTTAAAGGAACTCCCATCTCCCCCTCTCCCTCTCCCTCTCCATTGAAAAAGAAAAGGAAACAAAAGTAATATCAAAATGAATGAGAAATGAAGAAATAAAAAAAATCTTGATAGATAATCAAGTCTTCCATAATTAATGTTGCTACATGATGTGATACAATAAGTGGTGTTTTTTTTAAAATAAGATACAATAAGTGTTATCTATGGCAGGAATTTCAACGGTCTTCCATAAGCATCTGAAAAGAATAAAAAAATACTAACAATTAATATGTTTCTCATTCTAATTATGGTCTCGATCAAATGTTTTTAGAACATTACATGTTATATTCTAGAACAAACTTTTCAGCAGATTGTTGTTCATTTTGTTTTATTCGAAGAGGTGATAAGTTCTTCTCTTCTATACATAGATTATGAATAACTTGTGAGTTGTTTTCATTTTGATAAATATGTATTTGTAATGTCATCAATTAAAAAAATAATATGTTGAAAAAAAACTAATCGTTGTGGCTTGTAATTGTTTTATGTTTCTTTTTACACAAATAGCTACAGATATGAAAGCATCACATTAAAATAAAGTGTAATTACTTATAAACGAAAACTTTAACTATTTGAGTACTTCAAAATATTGAAAAATGAGATTTGAGCTACGAAATTCACTTTCTGTTACCATATGCTATAAATAAATGAAACAAAAAGCAGAAGTTTGTTAAATAAGTTTTACATATATTACATATGACATAATATTTACAATTAACAAATTTTCAAAGCTCCTATTACTATGTTACTAACATTTTTTTTATTAATTTAGGTAAACGTATCCTAAATGAAATATCATCATTTCATGTCGGTGCTTAATCATCAATTATTCTACATGTCGGTGCTTAATCATCAATTGTTAAAAGAAGAAGAAAACTCCTCTAATAACTTGATCAATTTTATCTGGAACAATTTTAGATGGATGGATAGGAGACGATCCCCAATCGAGATATTTATGTCACCGGAAAAGCCGTGATTTTTATTTTTACTCAAAAAAAAAATTATTTTAATATAAATAACCACGTTTTTAAAAGAATTTTATTTCTGCCCAAACCGCATATATTATTTGCGGTTTGAATTAACAATTCAAACCGCACAGAATATATGCGGCTTGAATTGTTATTAGCCAAATCTAATTGATTCAATTGTTTTCATGGTGCATTTCAATATTATATATTATTTAGTGGGACCCACGTTATTTGTTTTTATGTTTTGACCTTACCATCGATCAAAACACGTTCATCTTCTCTTGATTTCAATATTTATTATATTTACACGTCGTCTTGATGGGACCCACTAAAAAAGCTAGTTATTCAGTTGATTAAAATCAATGATAAAGGCTTCATTTAATGCTTTACACATTTTAGTATAATCTGATTTCGTTGTGCAAATGCTAGTTCCAATATTTATTTTCCATAGAAGCCCTTTGGTGTGTCTATATATATATATATAGAGAGAGAGAGAGAGAGTGGCTAATATCAAAACGTTTGTTCCTAGCCCCCGGTGCAACCAAGTTGTTTTCGGGTTTTCAAAGTTCAAACGGTCGATCTGAACCGTTAGATGTTTAATCTATATTAAAATATGCTTGGAGACCAAATTTTACATTTTTTGGAATTTTTTTGCTATTTATTAAGCCACTTTGAAAATTGCTGATCCGGGTGAACAGTAAAAACAGTGCAACTAAATTATGGACCATGTGATCAGCAATTTTCAAAGTTGCTTAATAAATAGTAAAAAAATTCCAAAAAATATAAAATTTGATCTCCAAGCATATTTTAATATAGATTAAACATCAACGGTTCAGATCGATGGTAAGGTCTCCAAGCAGATTTTATACTAAAATGTGTAAAGCATTAAATGAAGCCTTTATCATTGATTTTAATCAACTGAATAACTAGCTTTTTTAGTGGGTCCCATCAAGACGACGTGTAAATATAATAAATATTGAAATCAAGAGAAGATGGACGTGTTTTGATCGATGGTAAGGTCAAAACATAAAAACAAATAACGTGGGTCCCACTAAATAATATATAATATTGAAATGCACCATGAAAACAATTGAATCAATTAGATTTGGCTAATAACAATTCAAGCCGCATATATTCTGTGCGGTTTGAATTGTTAATTCAAACCGCAAATAATATATGCGGTTTGGGCAGAAATAAAATTCTTTTAAAAACGTGGTTATTTATATTAAAATAATTTTTTTTTTTGGGTAAAAATAAAAATCACGGCCGGAAAAGGGATAATGTTGTTATATGGTTGGTGTTCTATCTATTGTCTAGCCGTTTTGGTACTTGAATCTTTCTTTATTTAATCGATATTTCAATCGTATTACACTTCGTTCTTTTATTTTAAAATTATAGAAGGTGATACTTCGTTTTAAAAAGGTGAAGAGCGCGACAACTCTCGAGATTCGAATCCGTCTTAAAAGGTTATCCTCGTTTGCAAATTTTGGAGATTTTAACAAAACAATTTTGGCTTTATTAGAACTGTTAAAACTACTTCGTTATATAGAGTATTGTTTTAATTCTATAACCCGTGTATTGCATAAAGCTAAAACTGCTTTGTTAAAACTTTTACCCAATTTGTTTACCGCTACATAGAAGATGGGAAATACGATATTGTGTTCTTTCGAGTTTCGACAAACAGCTCCATATCATATCTGTAAGTTTTGAAGATTAGAATTATAATTATTCAACTCATTTTTAATATTAGCATTAAATTTCGACTTTTCACGCAAAAAAAACAATATTTCAATCATTATGTTAGGCTTATTCTAACAATTCATGTTATCAAATGCAAGTTTTTTATATTTTAACTAGTTAGATGAATGCCTGAACTTTGACCTCAGTAATATGATGAAATCTAATTTTATTAATGTGATTTTGTCTCAAATAAAAGGATCTCTCTTGTGCATTGTGTTTTAAAGCTATGTTGTATGAAGCACATACATAAGAGCATATTTAGTAACGTATTTTATTTTATTTTAAATTTCGTGTTAGACATATAAAATTGATAATATGATACATATCGTTATTTAATAAATTTAAAATTTTATATTAATATTTTACTGAATTTTTTTATTTTTACCCAAAGTTTTCAAAAGAATTAATTTTATTCTGGTAACCCTTAAATTTTTTCCAAAATATACATTCACATACATTGTCTGGATACCGTCTCTGCATACTACCAACCCCATGGATACCTAAATTCACTTTTTCAAAAATTTCTTGCACATCTTGTGAATGTGGGTTTGATGTTGTATTTATTAATATTGTATTTGTGCATGTTCTTCAAAACAAAATAAATCCTATAACAGAGGTCATCGAAATTCCACCTGTTCTAAAGAACTAGTTTTTGATATAGTGACAAAGGACAACACTCTCTGTGCGTGTAGTCGTGAAATCGAAATCCGAATGTGATGTCCTTTATAGACATTAACTAAAAATTACAAAGTTAGAGTCTAAACCTCTATTTTTCTGTCTCATTCCCAATCCTACGAGAAGGAAAGAAAAGAGAAAGGTAAGCATATGATCTGTTTATCATTGAGAAACAGAACTTCAAAAATGTCTATTTTAGGGTACAAATATTTCCAACATGAATTTCTACCAAGTGTGCTAAACCTTTTACCCAAAAAGAATGAACAAAATATAACCTAAAACCTCCCTAACTTTTATATATATCATTATGCACTGCATGTTGCCATCAAGTTATATACAGAACAACAAAATGGAAATGAATCACTACATTGGGATAAGAAAAAGGTTGAGAGAAATGAAACACTCTTTATTGACTTGTTGCACTCATCAAGTAATCAGGCATTATATATTTTTTTCAAAATGCATATCCGGGAATAAGATTGTCAGGTATAAAATGATAAGATAATCTATTTTACTAGTACAAAATTTAAGATGTTATTTGTCCATACAATCAATCTATTTAAGCTCAATGAGAATGTCTCCTATATCATCTCTATGGGTTGCTATGAAGCTTAAGGAGGTCATGGAACGATTAAGATTGTGTTCACGTTGTAGAACTTGTTCTTAGCTTTCCAAGGGATCTTGAATCACCTTAATCAGAATTTGAATGACAAAGTGCAACACAGTCTACAGGCGCGGGCATGGATGCGATCGTGAAATTTTGCGATCGTGCAATTTTTCAACAATTTCCTTATTTCTGTTGTTGTTCTTAGTCTAGAGTAAAACTAGGGTGTTCTTAAGTTCAACAAGTCCCTTTATGAACTCAATTTTAAAATCTATTAGATTGGTTTCAAACGACAAATATGAACCATTGAAACTCATCTATCTTACGAATTTACGAATAATGCGTCTACATGTGAACGAGTGGTGAGCTAAGGGATATCTCTTTGATTGTAATAGGAAAAAAAAAAAAAAATGCTTGATGAGTGGTAATTTTTTTTTTCCGTAAGAGTTCTCCACCAAAAAAATAGTGTGCCTTGTCTTATGTGTTTGTGTTTGTGTTTATCATGCTCGTCTTGTGCTGTCCCAGCAACTGATATCAATGCCTTGTGCTGTCCAGCAACTGATATCAGTAACTTCTGCTGCCCTTGCATCTGGTATCTGAACTTCCGCTATTGTGTGCCTTTAACACAGAAAACATGCTCAGAGTCTCCATTATTGAGGTTAAATATTTAGGCTAAAAATAAAATAGACTGGATTGTTATCATATAAGATGGATATTCTCGTATCTTGGTTCTATACGTCATGCCCATTACCACCAGTGAAACATGGTAGTAGTCTGATCTCACTCAATCTCTCTTTTTGAAAAACCTCAAGAGCAGTTGCCATGTGCTCTCTCTCTCTCTCTCTAAACTTTTTTTTTAAAAACCTCTCTCTAAACTTGGCAGAGGCTGGCCCAGTGCTCTCTCTCTCTCTCTCATTAATTGTGAGTTTTTCCAACAAGTACTTTCTTTAACCTAGTAACTCTTAAAGCTTGCATCCAAAATATAAAAAGGGGCTTTGTTTTTTTTTTTTTTGAAAAATTCTGGCAGTAGCTGTCAGATAAAAAGGAGCTTTGTTGATGTCAATTTGTTGCACCCAACCAAATTTACAGCAGCAAGTAAAACCATAAGATAAAGTAAATTAAGAAAGAATTGTTGGTGTCAAAGAAAAGATGTGTGTGAGAGAAGGGAAAAAGAAAATAGAAATTTGATAGCATATGTGAGAAAATATTCTATTTTAAAGATATAAAACTAAAATTTGATTATTATATAAGCTTTTCAATCTGAATCAGAGTATGCTATTTCTTTGCATACATAATATTTAAGGTAGCTAAACACATAAACTTGAAATTTAATCAAATTAAGAATTCTTAATTTCTACATAAATAGAGAATCAAAATAAATTCAAGATTCACTGAGGACATTATACATATAAAAGAACTAGACTACCAGTAGGTAGGGGTGAGTAAATTGCTCATAACTCGTGACTCGCTCATAACTCGCTCGCTAAAAGCTCATTAACAACTCGCTCATTATCAACTTGCTATAACTCGCTCATTAACTGAGCCGAGCATGAGCATACCCCAACTCGCTCATTAAGAACTGAGTTACATAAATCCTACCACATCTAATCCCTTGAATCAAATTTGTAACTATTTGATTTTGTTAAATTTGTTTATGGACAATTTTTATTAAATTATGTACTGTTTAATTAGGTTGGATTATGACAATTTGTTAAATTCTATAAATGAAAATTAGTTTTTGAATGATGTATCTTAAACAAAAAACTCAAAACAAAATTCAAATTGCTTACAAGCTTAATTTCTTAACGAGTCACTTAATGAGCACGAGCATACCCCAACTCGCTCATTATCAACTCGCTACAACTCGCTCATTAAGCTAATGAGCCGAGCATGAACATACCCCAACTCACTCAAACGCGCTTATTAATCACCCCTACCAGCAGGGAGATGCAAAATTAGTTTTGTGAGACATGGAGATTTTCAGTTAACGATTGAACAAAAATGGCTAAGCTATACCTCATGTCTCATAACAAGCTCAACTTTCCCTAGTATGTTTACACTAATAAATGAACTTCCATTTCTATCCAAGGGGTCACTTTGTTTGTCTCAAGTTCATATTTATCAAGAGATTAGTTTTTTGGCATATACTAAGCCATAAAATTCCAGCTTCTAATCCCATTATTTTCTTCAAATGTGATCTGTGATTGTCTATATTTGCCAAATACAATATGGTACTGATGTCAAACAGACTTCGACACAAATCAGCACATAATATATCTTGTTTGGCTTTCTTAGTTGAAAAGATCCAATTACTTAACAAACTGCAAAATAGATGGGAAATTAATTTCATAAAGACAGTGGTTCAACTGAAATGTTGTGAAAAGAAAATTCAGAAATTCAAACATGATCATACTTTTGTGATCTCCAGTAAAATTGACCATAATAACTATGAAATGATAGTTACACCTAATTAAGGTTAGGAGAAAACAAAAAATGGAATGCACATATTAATGTACCCCAATAATACCAACAAAATATAAGCAAAATATATATCACATGCACAATGACAAGCATTTATTATGCTACTAGTCTGGTGTCATTTATGTGAACATATCAAAAGGGAGGAACTCATGAACCTAAACAGGTAAACTATGTAAGATCTCAACTAAATCAAACGGGACAAACTTGTAAACCTAATAATGTGAACTATGTAAAAGGTCTCAATTCATCCTACAATTGAATTACAACTTGGGGGACTTGGTCATGATATTACCATCACCACCAAAAAGTTCGGTGGATGGAGGGCCAAATGATAGGTAAACCATAATTATAGAGAGCATCATGATTTAAACAGAAAAAAGATGTCAAGTATGGTTCTTAACAACTATAAATGAGGAAACAGGTTAAATCCCAAAGGAAGCCAGGTTGTAAATTTGACAAAAGAGGCAGGCATGGTTTGACTTATTGCCCAAAAAGTAAATGATTTGAAAGAGAAGTTCAACACATAAAAGAACCACATAATACACCCCAAAAATGACAAATCGTATTTCAGTAAATATAGACCAAATTAGTTGAAGGCAAAGTAATAGAATAAGAGAGAGAATAAACCATATTATTACCGCAAACTTTTCTCAAGGATATCAAAATCCACAAAAACACTCCTTTCTTTCTCTAGCCATGGTCCCCTATTTTGGCATGATCTCTTTGTCTCCCCCTCCAACATCCTTCACCACAAAACTTTGACAAAATTGCAAAAGGGCAATTAATGAAGCAACATAGATGTATGTTGGTAGTGAGTGATTGTCTGGAGAGCACCATATCATTATATCATGGACCTTATTCTCTTTCCAGATCCATTACACCTAAAATATCTCTTATCCAATGAACCAAAATTTTATTTCAGATATGATATAAAGTATCATGGACCTTATTCTCTTTCCTGATCATGGAACTAAAATATCATGGACCTTATTCTCTTTCCTAATCCATTACACCTAAAATAGAAACAAAACCTGTAACATGATATGATATAAATTAGTTTGTCTTTAAGACTATAATTTCACTTCCCCTTTTAGTCATGTCCAAAGAACCTTATTTGCGCAAAAGAAGAACTA
The DNA here is from genome assembly GCA_011114355.1 of Carex littledalei. Lineage (NCBI taxonomy): Eukaryota > Viridiplantae > Streptophyta > Magnoliopsida > Poales > Cyperaceae > Carex > Carex littledalei. The sequence continues at coordinate 9,233,238 of CM022081.1, forward strand.
CTTGCTTTTTGCATTTTTAATCTCTAATATACTAGTATTTTGTCCAATTAAAGAAAAAGTTAATGAACAAGAATGAATTTTTATGATTATAGTTGCTTGTCCAAACTGGATTTCCTATTACACAAGTATCAAGAACTGCATTATTGTGAGAACTATATATTTAGAAGTGTAATTTAAAAAAGGGAAACAATGCTAGAAGCTAGGAGAAGAAAATATAATACTAGAAAATATATGATTGAGTATGAAAATCTGTATTTTCTTTTCTATTTGTCTTACAATTGCATGTTGCTCAATGAATTATAATATGAACTAACACATTTTTCATAGTAGGTTATTACAACATAAATTACAGAAGACATTTCACAAGAAGATAAGCAAATTGGAAAGAATTAAGTTTTCCATTTTTTTTTTTTTGGGTTGTTTTCTGAGAGGAAGAAAACAAATCAAACACAAGCAGAACTAACTACAGAAATGGGTTACTTTTCCTCTCTTTTCTCTTTGCATTTCTTGGAAGAAACATTAAAAATTAACATGGCAGCAATCAGAAGAAACCATGTCTCCTTTCCCCCCGACCCAAGGCAAAAAAGGAACTCGCAAAAATTAAAATAAA
>CM022081.1:9233947-9293947 GCA_011114355.1 Carex littledalei
TTTATCCATACATAACATATCATCACATGTTAAAATTAACGAATCCAAAATTTCTTTTGACTGTTAATTGTCACTCCAAAGGAAATGCTTTATCACAATCATCACTATCAACCCAGCATTTAACATTAAATGTTCCAAACTTTGTCCATTCATATGACATCATCATTTGTTGGAAATTATTCAAAGATATTCAATTTTATAAAGACCGCGGCAGTTCTTGTATGTCATATAATCTTATAATTTTCTGGACATTTTTCATAACTTGAATGTTTGCCATATATATATATTTATGTTCTGGACATATTGTTATTAACATGAAATTACTGATTGATCTGCCAAAAAAGCTATTATACAAATATAAACTAAAATGGCCAAATAAATTACAAAAATTAAAATTATAGAAAAAATCACAACATTAAAATTTAATATAAAAATTAGTGACATTTTTGTAACTTTTTTCCAACAAAAAGGATTTTAGAACTTACGATTGAGTAACTTTTTTCCAACAGAAAGGATTTTACTTGTAACTTTTTATTAATATCCAAAACAAATATTAAATTTCAAAATCTACATCTTGTTTGACAAGATTTTGAAAACTGCCCAAACCGCAGGTTTAGTTCCCGGTTTTAGGCTGAATTACCGCATATTTATTTCTCGGTTTTGGAATTTCAAAACCGCAAAAAAAAATTGCGGTTTTGGTTTTGGAATTCCAAAACCGGGACATATATTTACAATTTTGGTTTTGAAATTTCAAAACCGGGAAATAAATTTCCGGTTTTAAGTTTTTTTTAATTAAACAAAAAATGTTATAATTTATTTATTTTTTGTATTGAAATATTAGAAATATTTTATATATTTCTTTGAAAATATATAGAATAATATATAATTTGATTTATTAGAAACACTGCAACAAATAATCCGAATCAACATTTTTCAAGCCAGATTTTTCGCGGCTGTAAGAAAAATTAAAATATTTTTTTGTGTGTTCTTGAAAAAAAAATAAAAATATTTTGAATCTGAGTTATTGATCCCGGTTCAAAGTCACTTCTAGATAAATACAAATTTTTTTGTAATCCTTCTATTTTTGAAAAAAAAAACAAAAAAAATCTCTGACATTCTCTGACAAAGGATACTTAAATAACTTAAAGTTTTGGTTTTTTTCAAAAATAGAATGATCACAATATTTTCTGTATTTACCTAGAAGTGACTTATGAACCGGGATCAATAACTCAAATTCAAAATATTTTTATTTTTCTTACAGCCGCGAAAAATCTGGCCTGAAAAATGTTGATCGGGATTATTTGTCGCAGTCTTTCTAATAAATCAAATTATATAGTATTTCATCTATTTTCAAAGAAATATATAAAATATTTTTAATATTTCATGCAAAAAATAAATAAATTATAACATTTTCTGTTTAATTAAAAAAAAAACTTAAAACCGGAATTTCCTGGTTTTGGAATTCCAAAACCAAAACCGTAAATTTATTTTCCGGTTCTGGAATTTCAAAACCGGAAAATAAATTTGTGGTAATTCGGCCTAAAATCGAAAAATAAATCTGCGGTTTAGACAGTTACCGAAATCTTGTCAAACAAGATGTATATTTTGAAATTTAATATTTTTTTTGGATATTAATAAAAATTTCGGCAATAAGGAGGTAATTAATGCCTCCTAGCCATTACCTCCTGAAGTGGCCCCTCCATCTTCACTGAGCCACTTGTGGGCCGATCTGCTATGTCAATTTTTTATGCTGAAAGATGCTGCAAATTGATTTGTCACTCCTTAGTGGTCCCCACCATGTACATATATCTCCTACGTGCAGAAAAGGTTAAGGACGAGAAGGTCTAATGGGCAGAATATACATCACAGCTTCTATGAAGAACTTATCTCCAACACACACTCAGTCTTCGTTAACTCAGCCTTTACCGAGAACTTGTATCTGCAACGTAACAGTCAGTCAGTCCTAACGACTACTCTTCTGATAGAGAAATGCAAAGACTTACTCGATCGGTCTTTAGAAGCCTAATTGACTAGACTCTCTATCTTTCAAAATTCTAGCCAAATTTTAAGAAATAATATATTTTCAAAATCAGCAGTCTATATTTTCAAAATAATATATTCTAAGTAACAAATTGTGATGAGATTGAATCACACGGTACAGAAATGCTTTGGAGAGGAATTCAGTCCAAAGCAATTCGGACAGGTCACTACTACAAAAAAAGAGATTATACACGGACAATAAAGGAAGAGCTACACGGATTTCCTACCGTGTTTAAATCGAGGGTGTACGATTAGTTCAATAACTACACACGGACTTTTGGCCGTGTGCAATTTTAAAGATTCTACACGTATAACTTCACAAACAGCCGTGTACAAAGACCAGAATGTGTCGCGCTCCATTTACCGAGCTACACGGATATTACCTAAAAAACCGTGTACGATTCTTTTTGTACACGGACTTTTAACTAAAAAACCGTGTAGCTTGACTCTTTCTACACGGACATTTAGTTAAATGTCCGTGTAGCTCTCCTCTTTCTACACGGACATTTAACTAAATGACCGTGTAGCTATCTTTTTTCTACACGGACTTTAGTTAAATGTCCGTGTAGAAAGTACAATTTTTTTTTTTTTTTGTATTTTTTGTTTTTCGGCTAGCCTCCAGTTTTGCTAGCCATTTTTGTTACAGAACTATATATTCCAGATTTCATATAACAAGAAATCCATATTTTCCAGATTAGCAATAAATCCATATTAGCAAGAAATTCATATTTTTCAGATTAGCCAGAAATCCATATGCAATAAATTATACAATATTCATATACACCAAATTATACAAAATTATGCAAATCCATATCGAGGATTACAAAATTCCATGGCAAACCACCTTGCCCACATGCACCGCACATCGTCGATCTGACCCCAAGAGTAATGATCTTGCTTTGTCACATTCTACAAAATTATAATTTTATAATAGTTAGTATTTCAGAAAAGGTAGATATCAATTGCTTATTATATAGGAAATTCATATGAAGTACATACCGCTTTTGGGAATTCGAATTGTATTCTTTCGACAAAGTCAAACATGAATATCATCGTGTAATAAGCGCATTCCCAACCCTCCTTCTGTTGCGGGCTCTGAAATTTACATTTAGCGGCATTTGTTAGAATGACAATAATTTTTTTAACAAGATATGAAATTTCTAACTCATAAAGTGTGCTCACCAACAAGTACTTCCAATTCAACTTGCTTTTCTTGCCCGGGCTCGTCCTATCTGATCCTCCCTCTTTAATATATTTCACAAAAGCCCTTACAAAAGTGAGTGAATGTAATTAGCAAAAGTATAATTTGATATGATTGAAAGAAATGCAAACCTATAGAATTATTATTGCTTACTTATTCACAAAAGGCAAGATAACTTTGCTCTTGGCAGACGCGGTCTTTCCTTTGGGCTTACAAGAATCAACAATTATGCCCACATTTAGGTACGGCACAATGAGAATCAAGCACCAATGTTTGCTGTGGGATCGAGGAGAAGAATTATAGTACTTTAGCATATAAAAGTCACACGAGTATTTGCTATGATTGATGGTGTGATTTCATTTTTTTATGTTTAACTTTTAATTCCTTTATACAATTCTTTAATTAAAATATAAACAACACATAAGTTAAGATTAGAACTAACCCCTCGTGGTATGGCATGAGAATGAATTTCTTCTCCTCCGCCTTAGCACGATGCATCGCAGAACACATGTACTCGATAGCCATATCCGGATAATATGTCGCTGCCGTACCACTCACTTTCTCGGGGTCCAGAAACACGCACAAGTTCTTCCTTTCAACCATCTCATCACAGTTTCGGACTAGCTTCCTGAAAACTCATCATATTGTAATTAGAATATATATTTGAGTTCTATACAATAATGAAAATATTTTAATATCACTAACATGAGGAAAATGGTGATGTGTGAAACATCGAGCCATTTGTCGGATGACGAGTGGTGGAAGAGGTCCTTGAAGTCTCTGAACGACAGCAGGAGCTCCCTGCCTTCGTGTAGAAACATCCCAGGTGGGACAGGGATGACGATAGCCTCCATGCCGTCGGGCGCCGTCATCAAGTAGTCGTGGAGAAAGCGCAAATCATTGGGCAAACGGCTGTATTCTTCTTCTGTGACCATAGGACGGGGCGGTGATTGTGGCGCGTCAGGCGCGACGTCGCAAGCCACCTCCTGACGTACCGGTGAGAGAGCCGTACCGGTAACATCATCTCCTCGTGTCTGTATCAAGTTATAGATGTATTATTCTATGTATTTCAAAAAGAATGAGTTGAATGTAACAAAATAAATGAATTTTTTTATGGATTACCTGATCCAAAACAATCTGACTCTTGGGCCATTGGACAAATGACATCCGTGCGTCATCAAGCACAAACATCTCGTCGGTAGGGACAGGAAGGGGTACGCGCTGCCACCCATCCACGACTAACTCAACCTGCACGCATGCATGGTCGGGTCTTAGCTGAGTATTGTGTACACTTTTGGCGAGTGGATGTACAACGCCCCTAGCAACGATCATAGAAACACTGCCATTCCGCAGGACGAGGTCGCATGCTCTTGGGTCCTGCAAATTTATAGGAAAGTTGTTTATTTTAGTGATGCGATATTGTCCAACAAGGTTGCAAACATGTTTTAAATACCTTTAGATTATGAAGAAGTATTGATTACCTTGAGATTATCCAAATCGTCTAAGGCGCCCCACGTGCCGGATGCTTGACTACTTCGCCGAATTCCCGGCGAAATGGGAGGTGGTTGCTCGGATGGCTGCGTAGTTGCTGATCTAATTTGTGTCAACATTGCTTCCATCTCAGCAAACCTTGCGTCGTACTCTGCGCTCACCTCCGCGCGTATCTGCGCAACTATCTCGTCTTTGTTTACCTTGGCACGAGATTTTCTTCTAGGTTTCTCTCCCTCCACTCGGAACACCTCCTTCCAGCCCCTGTAGACCCCTACACCCCTTACTCGACCCGGGTGTTCTGGATTCTCGAGCGCTGCGGACAAGGAATCATTTTGTCGTTCGACACTCCGGGCACCCGAGTTGACCTCCTCCTCCACTTCCAACTGTTCAAGTAGAAGAATTAGTTAAAGCAAAAGAACAATTGACGTACTTTCGGAGTTATAAATGACTCTTACCATTCTTTGAGCCACGCTTTGCAACTCCGTTGGGAGTACTATCCTCCCGTCAGCGGTTACCTCGGCTCTACCCATGACCCAATCTTTGCCCCTAGGATTTTGGATCCTAACCACGGGTGAGTCAGAATCCTTGTTCGCATCCAGGACTTTCCTCCATTCTGCCGACTTACCCTCGTAACCACCTGACCCTAGATGGTGTGGATACTTGTTAAAGGCAACGGTCCTCCTGCCTTTATCACTCTTTGCCTTCACAGAAACAAGACAATAACGATCAGTTAGTTTTAGAAAGATAAGTACATATCGAGAAAGAATAAGCATAAATTTGGCACGAGTTAGATACCTGGAACTCTTCGGTAGACTTCAAAGCTTGAAACGCATCCCAGTCCTCTTGTTTTAGCCATTTGTAGTGGCCGACCGGATTTTTCCCTTTCTCCATGAAGTCCGTCTTCAACGTGCTCTTGTATTGCTTCCAACCATTGTTCATAATCTTCAAAGTCAATTTCTTTGGAACATCATCCTTGATGTTCCAATGAGCCTGATTGACACAAAAATTTAGTGTATTTAAGTATAGATCATACATAAGTGAAAATTCAAGAGAAGAGTTGTTAGGCACTTTACCTTCACCGTGTTCCACCACGCGTTCTTCACCTTATCCTCGAAATGATCCCATCTCTCAACAAGGATACTCGCATTTTGCCTCACGAAACTCGTACACCAATTTGAGTATTTCTGCCGTTTTGGTCCCTGCGCACGCCCGTCTTCTGTGAACCAGATTTCTTGATGGGTCTGCTCAGAATGGCTCGTGCACATTGTCGGCCCTCTTCTCCTTCTTTCTGACGAGGCAGTAGCTTGCTGCTCCTCTTCTTCCATCATATCCTCGTACTCATTTTCATTCGACATGGTGCTGCATGAAATTAAAGATCAAATCATTTGACATATAACCTAGATTAATCAACCAACTTTTGACATATAACCTATATTCATCAAGAGATTAATCAATCACTTGTTGACATATATCCTAGATTATTTGAATTAACCTACAATAATTATGGTACAAGCACAAATTAACCTAAAATAACCTAGGTTATATGCTAAAATTATGGTACAAGTACAATGTCAACAAGTACAATGCTAAAATAACCTAGGTTATATGCTAAAATAACCTAGGTTATATTCAAGCACAATGTATTCAAGCACAATGCTGAAATTATGGTACAAGCACAATAATTATGGTACAAGCACAATGTATTCAAGCACAAATTAACCTAAAATAACCTAGGTTATATGCTAAAATAACCTAGGTTATATTCAAGCACAATGTATTCAAGCACAATGCTGAAATTATGGTACAAGCACAATAATTATGGTACAAGCACAAATTAACCTAAAATAACCTAGGTTATATGCTAACGGGTTCAATACTAATCATGTCTAACGGGTTCAATACTAATCATACACGGTTGAGAGAGAGAGAGCTAACCAATAAGAAAAATAACAAATACCAACCATGTCTAACGGGTTCAAACCCAATAAGAAAAATAACGAGAGAGAGAGAGCTAACCACGGGTGAGAGAGACCACTGGTTAGAGAGAGAGAGACCGAGGTGGAGAGAGACCGAGGTGGTGAGGCGGCGAGGCGGGGAGGCGGTGAAGAGCTCGGAGAAGGCTCAGCAAAATCTTCTCTGTGAGGGTTTTTGAAACTAATGTTTATTCTCTTTTCGGACTTGTGAAAATTTTGGAAGAGAAGGATTTCGAATAATAGTGTTTTTCTCATTATACACGGACTTTTAACTTAAAAGACCGTGTACAAAGATCTTTATACACGGACTTTACTCTAAAGGCCGTGTGCAAATACCCTTTCTACACGGACATATAGCTAAAAGGCCGTGTAGCTCTCTACCCTTTCTACACGGACATATAGCTAAAAGGCCGTGTAGCTCTCTACCCTTTCTACACGGACTATTAGCTAAATGTCCGTGTATAAATTGGTCCGACAGGTGGGTCCCAGGTTCAGTAAAGTTCTCTGAATATTAAATATTTAACTAATATTAAATATTTTAACTAATATTTAGTGAAAACTAATATTTTAACTAATATTTATTTTATTTTATTATTAAATGTTTTAACTAATATTTTCAAAAACTAATACTAATATTTGATAATATTATAAGCATTAAACATAATCCTTCATTATAAGCATTAAACTAATATTTGATAATATTTGATAATACTATTACTACATTATGCTTTTTTCTTTTTTTCCCTCTTTTTTTTATTTTTTTATTTGATATATTACAAGCTAAAGTTGCAATATTAAAAGCTACACGGTCTTAAACAAAATAAATATTACACATTATGCTTTTTTTTTCCTTTTTCTCCTTTTTTCCACTATTTGAACGGTACCCTCGGCCCATAATCCTTCATTGTGGTCGGACCGCATGTAGTCAGCTTCGTCTACCCCTTCAAGTGTTGCTACCTCAGTTTGCACATCGGTACAAAATGGAGGTACTTCGTCGAACTGGTCGTACTCTTCTTCATCGACGACATTTTCTACCCCGACAATCCTTCTTTTTCCGGATAGGACGACGCTCAACCTGGCATCACTCGGGTCAGTGGCATAAAAGACTTGGGTGGCTTGCTTGGCGAGTATAAACGGATCATCAACATGCCCAACCCTGTTTAAATCAACGAGTGTGAACCCGTCGTTATCAACTTTAACACCTCGGTCTTCGACCCATTGACACCGAAACACGGGAATGCTCAGGCGAGGACTGTAAATGAGCTCCCAAATTTCTTGAATAACGCCATAATATGACTTTGATGCTATTACAGCCCGGCCATCTCCGGATCTACTGAATTCTTGAGAGGTCGCCACCAACGTCACCCCACTGTTTTGCATCGTGCTCTTATCACTCTGGGATTTAGTATAAAATGTATATCCGTTAATCTCGTATCCTTGGAATGTTCTAACAACAATTTGGGGTCCTGCGCCAAGTAGTTTAACAATTTCAGGTACGGGGTGTGACTGCACTCTTTCTTTCAGCCATCCTATAAAAGAACGATTATGCTCGTTAGTAAGCCACTTCTGACTCCTCGTGTAGTTTTGTTGTTGAAGGATTGTCATGTGCTCATCTATATAGGGAGCAACATCTGTCATGTGTTGTAGTACAATAAAATGTGCCTTTTGTAGTTCATTTAGATCAGCAACTACGGCTCTCAACCCAATTGTCCCGACTCCTTGGAGCCTTCCCTCGTATTGAGATTTTGGAACGCCAATAGGATCCACACCGGTCAAGTAGTTGGTGCAAAAATCAATCACCTCCTCCGTAGAATATCCTTCTATAATGCTGCCTTCGGGTCGATGTCGGTTCCTCACGTATTTTTTCAAGATGCCCATGTATCTCTCGAATGGATACATATACCGAAGGAACACGGGACCACAAATCTTAATTTCTCTCACAAGATGAACAACAAGGTGAACCATGACATCGAAAAAAGATGGCGGAAAATACATCTCAAGTTGGCAAAGAGTAACGACGACCTCCTTTTGCAAAGAGTCCAATTTTAGAGGGTCTATCACTTTGGAATTTATTGCATTGAAGAAAGAACAAAGCTTCGTAATGGTTTGACGAACGTGCTTTGGTAAAATTCCCCGAATTGCAACCGGAATTATATGTGTCAGTAAAACATGACAGTCGTGAGATTTCAGACCGACCAGTTTCAAGTCCTTCATCGACACCAACTTCTTAATATTCGAAGAATATCCTGATGGGACTTTTATACCATTGAGGCATTCACAGAAGCTTGTTTTCTCTTTCTTTGACATTGTGCACAGTGCGGGGGGTAGGTATGTGCGCTTCCCTTTCTCCTGCGGTGCAAGCTCGGGTCGTATTCCCATCTCTACCATGTCTTTTCTCACTTTAATACCATCTTTCGTCTTCCCCGGAATGTTCAATAATAAACCAATTAAACTGTCACAGACATTTTTTTCGACATGCATGACATCTAGGCAATGCCTCACTTCTAAATATTTCCAGTACGGTAGCTCCCAAAATATGGACCTCTTTTTCCAAATATTCTTCGGTAGTGCTTTGGCGCATTTTCCAAAAACAACATCAATGTTTTTTACCCGTTCGAAGACACTCTCCCCGTCTAATGGATGACGAGCCACTCCAAGCTCAATTTTCCCGTTGAATGCCATCTTCTTCTTACGATATGGGTGATTAATAGGAAGAAACCTACGATGCCCCATGAATACATTCTTTTGACAATTTTTCAACCTCAGCACCTGCGTGTCATCTTCACAGATCGGGCACGCTTTTGCTCCTTTACAAGTGTAACCCGACAAATTCCCGTACGCGGGGAAATCATTTACGGTGCAAAACACCATGGCCCGCAAGGTAAAGGTCTCTTTCATATACGCATCCCACACCGGGACGCCATCACGCCACAATTTTTGGAGGTCCTCGATTAATGGTGCGAGATATACATCTATGTCATTTCCGGGTTGTCTGGGTCCTTGGATTAGTAATGACATCATTATATATCTGCGTTTCATGCACAATCAAGGAGGAAGATTGTAGATGCATAAAAGAACTGGCCAAGTACTGTGCCGACTGCTCATACTTCCAAACGGACTCATTCCATCTGAGCTCACCACAATCCTAAGGTTCCGCGGTTCAGAACCAAATTCTTTGAAATGTCTGTCAATGTTTCTCCATTGAGGAGAATCAGCCGAGTGCCTTAGTTTACCGTCATTTTTGCGCTCTTCTTCGTGCCAGCGCAATAATTTTGCATCTTTGGGATTCGCAAACAACCGTTTGAATCTCGGTATTATCGGCAAATACCACAACACCTTAGCCGGAGGTCGGCCACTTGTGTCCTCGTTACAATCATCAGTGTCCTGGTCCTTACGACGTTTATATCGTGAAACACCGCATTTAGGACAGACATGCATGGCCTCGTACTCGTTACGATACAATACACAGTCATTCGGACATGCATGTATTCTTTCGATCTTCAACCCCATTGGACATATCAACTTCTTTGCCTGATATGTTGTACCGGGTAACTCGTTGTTATCTGGGAGCATTTCTCCTAAAAGTTGTAATAAATACGTGAAACTCTTATCGCTCCAACCATTGTCTGCTTTTAAGTTTAATAATTTCAACACAGCTGACAGTTTTGTAAATTTGGTACACCCGGGATACAACGGCTTCTTAGATTCATTAGACAAATTTTGAAATTTATCATAATTTTTATCACTAATTTCATCTTCCACATCACGTAACATATCCTCCAAATTTTCAGTAAACTCGTGTTCTACATTTTCATCAAAATTCCTCTCCATCTCATCATCGTCATTTTCGGGTTCGACGTTAATATCAGAATATTCGGCACTCTCATAATCCTCGTTCCAATCAAGTTCAAAATTATCAGAAATTCTAACATTCTCATCATTCAATTCACGATTACAATCCTTATTGGCACTACTACTTTCCCCAAATTTCTCACCATGCATGAACCAACATGTATATCTCTTCTTAAATCCCCGACAAATCAAATGAGCTCTAATTTCTTCGATGTCCAAAAATCTTAATAAATTTTTACAATCTTTACAAGGACATAAAATGTCTTCTTCTTTTTTCTTCACTCTATAACTCTCAGCAAATTTTATAAACTCATCAACACGAACCAAATATTCTTCACTGTCACGTCGCATTTCATACATCTAGCTTCGATCCATCTGTAAATTAAATTAAAAAAATGATTTGATCAATTAATCATGCATGGTCAACATTCTCCTTCGTGTATAAAATTTTGGGCTTACAAAGGGCCGGTTTACAATCCTAACCCACTCTTTGAATATTATGTCTCATATGTGAACACATATTAGCGAGATTTAATTAGTATTTGAGAAAAATTCGGCAGCATTTCCCCTTAACTCCCCAAGTATGCGTACGAACCACATACTCGTAGGAGCAATAAGGGAAAATACTGTCGAACTTTCCTCAAATACTAATTAAATCCCGCTAATATGTGTTCACATCCTAAATGAGACATAATATTCAAAGAGCAGTCCCAAAACGGGGACTATCCAAAATTAATCCCTATTGGATTAATTTTGAACGGGCATGGACCTAAAAGCATCTAAAGGTCGGTTATTGGACCACAATACACTAATTAATTACATCTAAAATTAAGAATTCAAGAATATATGCATGAAATGACCTAATTAAATAAGCCTAAATAACAGAAAATTAGAGAAAGAAAATGATTTAAATACATATTACTAACCTTAGAAAGATGGAGAGGAGAAAATACAAACTTAATTCAAAGATCTCAGATCTCAGCTGCTGGCCTCGATCAATTCGCAGAAATAAAAAGCTCAGTTCGATATGTATGAACTAAAAACTTGATCAAAACGGCGCTCTGGAAGGGAAGATAATAAAACCCTACACTATTATACACGGCTATTTAGTTATATATCCGTGTAGCTCTCCACCTATTTCTACACGGCTTTTTAGTTATAAAGCCGTGTACAATTATAAGATTTATACACGGCTATATATCAAAAAACCGTGTGTAATGTTCCTACACGGCTTTGTATTAAAAGTCCGTGTAGCTCTCTCAATTATTTGCACACACACTTATTTACACACGGATTTGTGGTTTCTAATAAACCGTGTAGGTCTCTCTAATAATTCGACACTGATTGTTAACTAATTATCCGTGTAGAAATCGTTCAGATCTTTTGAACTCATATTTGGTACACTGTTTTTAATATAATTGTCAAATCCGTGTACAATGTGCAGTGTACAAAACCAGTTTTTGTAGTAGTGGGTTCCCATCCCATCCCATTAATTAATGATGTAATAACGACATCTCTTGCTAAGAAATTTCGCCTTAGTCCTTACATTTTAAGCTTGTTTCCGTTGTCTATTTGGTTTTTCTTATATAGGGTCTGGTTTTGACACTTATAGCGAACCTCATATATTATCTTTTTTTTTATTAAATCTTGAAAAAAGAAAAGAAAAAGAGAAAGGATATATGAGGTTGGTTGTACTCTCTCTCTCTCCCTCACATACAATACTAGTCCATATATGGGAGACGTTTATGAAACTAATTATTTTTTTGTAACATAAGTAATGCATATGAAGTTGGTTATAAGTAGCAAAACCAGACCCTATATAATTAAGAAAAAATTCTTACCAGCAAAACAAGCTTAGAGTGCAAGGAGTCAAGGACTAAAGAGAAATTTCTTACCAAGAGATGTCTTTATCATATCACAATTAATGCCAAACTTCTTCTAAAGAAAACATAGACTGCGGATTGGAATATTCTTTCTAAGAAATTGTATAGAAAATTATGAATGATGTAAAGCTTATTTTAATTTAATAATATCACTTGGTAGCCTCTACCAAGATTTCAAAAAAAAGAAATTGTATAGAAAATTCTTTCTATCTTGACTGATTGCCAGGACTGCTTTCGAGTTTCGACCCTGCTTGATTTGTAACAATAAATAAAGATAAAATAAAAAATACTAAAGCACTGACATTTAGTAGAGGCACGGTATTTGAGTCTTGATCAAACAATATCTGAATAAATATGCAGAAAATACTACTAAAGTACTCTTTAGGATGATCCAGCTGTTTCCATGCACTGGATTCACTCTTTAGCCCCTGAAACACAATTTTCTTTTATAAGTAAAAATATAATTAAATTAATAAGGAACCAAATAAAACAACAGTTCATAAATTTTTTCCCATTAAGGCAGTAACATTGCAGCAGGTGGTTTCCATGGTGTACCAAATTTAATTAGGATCAGAATTTAACCGTTTTTGAAATTGTTTCACTGTTGGTCTCAGCTACGTATGTGATGCCTCCTTAACAAAATATTTATCTAATAGTACACTTTTTTTTTAAGAAATATCTAATTGTACGCTATTGAGAGATATGTTATGAATCAGTCATACAAGTCATTTTGGCAACTTTTGTAGTGGAGGTGCTAAAATTGCACCAAAGTTCGACATGGTGTAGAAAAGAAACGAAAAGCATTTTCCTCTTGCACTTTTTCTCTTGAACAAATTAACATTCACCACATGGTAACCGTGAGGGGAAGGAAATGTTTACTGTCATATCATTAATTATAGCATGTAATTTAAACAAACTTTAGAAAGAGAAAAAAATAATAATAAACTGGCAGAGGTCTACACTATCAAGAGAAGTATTTTGGGCTTCATTTTTTCTTGTAGAAATAATCTTAAATTAATGTCCATGGCAAATGTACATGAAATATATCAAAAGAAACTCCATATTTGGAAATTAATAAAAACAGGTATGGCCTATTTCATCTTTGGATCTAAGGCCCGGCCCAGTTTGTGAGTAGTGTTTAATGTGGAAGCAGATTGAAGAAATTTTAATGTGGGAAGCAGTTTGGGATGGGGGCGGCTGCTCTAGGATTTGGGTTGTGGAATTGGGACTGTGGTCCAGTATATGGTTGATGAAGTCGGAATCCGGTTGCAGAAAACTTTTTTTTTAAGTTGGATTATTTACAACTAGAATTCAGACCATGAATTTTATATTTTTCATCTTATCAGTTTGTTCAAAAGTCACCTTAAATCTTACTCATTTTCTGGATTAAAATTGTAACAACTCCTGTTTATTTTAGATTAGCCACGGGCTTTCTCATTCTGCACGGTAATGTAGGAATGTGTTGTGAAGGAACTTTTGTAGCTTTCGTGTTTAATAAAAAATAGTTATCAATAAAACGGTTTAAATGAAAGTGTTTATAAAATTAACTAAATATTTATGCTATATAGTACATATTTTGTCGTCTTCATTTAAATAAAATAACTTTGTATAGGATAGTTTTTTTTTTTATTTGAATGCATAGACTTTTTTTTTTTTTTATGGTAAGTGGCAAGTGCCAGCTTACGGTTTTCATTGATAAAAGATTTATGTACATCTCCTAATAACAGAAAATAGTCCGAATTTATATACAAGGTTACTAAATTGATCTTAGCTCTATGTACTCAACAACTACTGGTCAATAGTTTTGTATCCATCTCCTTAATTCTAGTTTTGTCTCCTCGACTAGGATCGGCACACTTTTGAGTTTTTGGGTGAAGATTCTGCCGTTTCTCTCTCGCCATAGTGCCCATAGACCTGATGCCCATGCCGTTTTCCATATCGTTCTCTGCGACGTGTCCAAGGTTGGTGGTCCCGCACTCCATAGCCTGACATGGTTGAGAACACCGTTTGGGGCCCCCCCCAAATTTGTCGTGGATAGCAGTTCTTTCCAGAAGTGTTGGGAGAAGCTACACTCCCAGAACAAATGAGTGGCATTTTCCAAGTTGTCCCCTCCACACATGACACACCCGTTCTGCACCTGACAGCCTCTCCTCCTTAGCACCGCTCTTGTTAGCAATTTATTTTGTAGCATTACCCACAAGAAAACTTTAACCTTCGGTGGAGCCTTTGCCTTCCACACTTTGCGCTGGTTGGGGCATCGGGTCCCTCTGTCGTGCATAATTCTATATGCCGAGGATGTGGTGAATAGGCCCGAGTTCTCCCAATTCCATGTTACGTCTGATGTGTATTGTTGCACTGTAGTTGACACCGAGTAGAAAGATTTGATGCTCACCAAGTCCTTGAGAAAGAAAGATTGGTTTTCATGAGCTCCAACCTGTTCAACCTCAGAGATACCATATAGCAGCCTGAGTACCCCCGCCCAGTTGCTGTGTCTCCTAGCTCGCATTATCCATATCCATTTGGCGAGAAGCGCCATATAACAGACTTTATTTTTTTACCTCGTAAATTTTAGTTTACAGCACAAGCCCTTTTGTCAAAACCATACCGGAAATTATGTCGAGAACTTGATATCCTAATCAGTACATTTGGATGAGATTTGTGTTTTATAAGTATAGTTACTCTCATGTGAAACAATAACAGACCAATTATTCTTCTTCCCATTATTCTCATGTGATACATTATTAGGTTCAACATATATCTTCTTCATATATATTATTCTTTTTGTATATCTGTTTGAATCATCTCATAAAAATTGCCAATACCATTCTGAATCAAAATTTACACAAAATTTACAAAACATGCATGATACTGGAAATAATTTTAATAAATCTTAGAAAACAACAGTACTCAAAAGAGTGAGGCTATGGTACTATGCATAGTGCATATTGGCCCGTGCTATGGACTCAAATTTTTGGTTTGAAAGTCCTAACGATTGATCCGAATCATTCAACATAGTCTCTATATGAATATGTACTTGTAAACTAAATTTTAGAGTTTTTAGAATTTTTTTTACTATTTTTTTAGATAGATAGAAAATTACTTGATTTGAAAATTCTGAACCATCCAAAAACAATGATTTTCTACCCATTTAAAAAATAGTACAAAATTTTTAAAAAATGTAAAATTTAGTTTACAAGTATATATTCATATTATGGACCTGTGATGTAAGTAACGGTTTGCACTCGTCGGATGGATATGGTACCGCCAAGCAATTAATCGGAAATAATCGGCTACAATTGGAAATAATCAGCCGATTAGTCGGGAAAATCCGTAACGATTTGGTCACCGTCAACGACTAATCGGCCGATTAATCGGACTAAACGGATGTTTTTTACAACACTGGTATGGACCAATCTGCACTATGCATAGTACCATAGCCTCACTCGTACTCAAAATATCAAATAGTTCAATTAAAAAGCACATAATCATCAACTCGTTCGTTCATTATGTAGGGATAATAAGGACCACCATAAATATATAACATTTGTAAAAATCTATGCCAAAGTCGTATGTTTGTTGAAGTTTAGCATGACTGTTACAAACAGAGAGATTCCTGGAATCCCACAAACATGATTTATTGATTATTCTCAAAACTGATTACCTTTTTGAGTGGTTTGATCCTCTCTGGTGATATACAAGTAAAACTGAAGTGCTATTTTGGATACCAGCGTATATTTTTTTTGAGAAAAAATATAGGTCTTGCCCACATTTATTGTAGTTACAAAGTTTGTACCTACGGTTTAAAGAAAGAACAAATCACTCCCCACATATGAGCTAAAACAAAGATATAAAGAAAGGTAAAACAACAGTAAGGTCCCTAAGAGCTAAAAATGAAAGAATATATTGTAATTGAAATCGGTGGAGATCTAATCTGGCTCTATCGCATGCCAGAGTCTGCCAGTACCAGTCCGGTATAGTATGTCTTCACGTCAGCGTACCGGATCTTTACCGTACCAGTACCAGGTCTGTTCTGTACCAGTCCCCATTCGGTTCCAATTTGTCTGCGTTTTATTTTCCTCCGAAAATTCAGCTACCACCTGATCTGATCAGGCTCAAAAACAAGGATTGTCTTGATTAGATTGTCGATACCGGCTGATCAGATACCAGCATATATTTTATATCAGATTGTCTTCATTAAAACTGAGATATTATCATATATCAAGATGCAAAGAAAAAGGTCCTTCAATATTTTTTGTACTGCTTAAATTAGTAGGAATTTGCTTTTGCGGGCATAAAAATGAACCCAAAAAAAAAATAACCATAATTTCAACAGAACATATGTTGAACCACTAGAGCGCTTCAACATAACCCCCCCAATTTTATATAAAGATTCTTGATTCCATTTCTGGATAAGATAAGCATCATCGACCAATTGCCTCATAGCAAAATTTGTGTCCTATGATTTCTCAAATTGCAACGAGCTCAGTTCATTGAACTCATCGAACAAAGAAAAACAAAAGAGAGTCCATACCACAATAATCTTCCTCCGCAGAAACTACAAATGCATTAACTGATTTCAATAATCAAGGAAATGGATAAATAAACAGAGACAGAGGAGTTGATTACCGCAAGTAGAGGCGAGAGAGGGAGGATACGGAGAGGCAATCGCAAGTAGAGTGGTTGAGCCAAGAACAAAAAGGGTTTGGGTACGAATCTCGACGGAGACAATCACAAAACGAGTACCATCGGTTCAGCTATAGCAGTAAACAATCCTGAATCTTACTAACCATCTTTCTTTTCATGAAGGGCAACCCACAATGTTATCACTTTTAAGTTTCAACTGTAATCGTCGCTTAACAACACCAAATTTCCAAAAAATGCAAAGCTCGTACACAAAACCACATCTTGAGCTTTAATAACCCCTATGATATGCACTTTACATGAACCCAACAAATTCTGCAATGCATCAGCTTTGATTACATCCATGAACAAATCAGTAGCCGCCCATTCATATTTAAAAACCCCAAAATGAGGTGCAGAGAAAGGCCGTGAACTGAGTTATGCATGTTCGCTGCTGGATTTGATCACCAAGAAACATGAAATCTGATTCTGTGCAACTTTTTTTTGAGGGAAAACCCTTGGGCATATATTAATCATAGCAAATTCTTACATTACACAAAAACTCTATTGTCAGCTAGTCTAAACATTGGAAAGCAGACAATAGCATTCCTAGAAAAGAGTAAAAACAAGACTAAATAAAAACACAACCAGTATGTAAACTGGTACCAGTAAATGAACAGAAATAAAACTAAAGGCAGCAAGTGAACAGGACCAGTACCAGTACTAAAGCTGAAGCCCTGGTACAAGAACTGGTACCAGAAAGTGAACAGAACTGCAATACCAGTACTACAGCTGAAACCCGGTACCAGTAAGTGACAAGAAGTGGAGACGAGTACCAAGGCTAACAACCGGTACCAGTAAAGTACCAGTAAGCTGTCTGAAGCTATCCTAGGCGGAGAAACCCATGCCGCTTGCTGACTGTCCCGTTCTTTTCTTTCATCATGCTGCTGCTGTGTGAATGCACCAGGCATTTTGTGAATCTTGGTTTGTGAAAATTGTGGAGTCCAGGTGCGGTTGCAAGTTCATCCTTCTTACTTCATATTCCTTTGGGTACCCACAATAACTATCTCCAGTTGTTCTTGCCTTATTCGCCAGATCATGCGGTGTGCACAGTACCTCTCTGTTAACATGGTGTATTGTTACCAGCCCTGCATACCTTGAAACCTGTTGGCACATTTGGTCACTGTTTCAGCTGCTCGCCATGAGGGTATGTCATCCAGGCGGTATTCTGTGACGATCTCCACAAGTGTTTTACAGTCGGAGTATACGGCATAGTTGGTCTCTTTATCTATCTGACAATGTACTTCAGCAAACTGAAGAGCATTAAGCAGGGCGGCAGCTTCTGCTTGCAGCGGATCCGAAGCTTGGATATGCTTGTATGTGACCAGTTGTATGGCTCCTGCTTCATTGTATAGTGCAATTCCCATGCCCGCCTTCTGTCTCACGTCCCAGGATGCATCAACCAGTAGCACCCTTGTATGTGGCGGTATCAGCTAACTGTACAGTTACATCTCCACCTTTGTTGATCACCAAAAAACCATGAAATCTAAATAACCCAGACAGAATTAATTGCCACCACATCAGATTAATCCAGCAACTAAACAAAACTTTCGGCACAATATTATTGTAAAAGGAAACAAAAACAAAGAAAAAACGAAGCTTGCTACAATTTTCTTCTTCCCTCAGATTAACCCAGTGCAGTGATGAATATTAGCAAATCAAATATGCCGCAAAGAGAAAAATAATTACTCATCTTTGACAAATGACCTCGATTTGTCTGACAATGATTCTGAGGAATCCACAACTTGCATATCATGCTTATAAGAAAAGGTCTGGAATCCAGTGGGGCTGAACAACTGGCCTGACCCGCCACTACTGATGGAGACCGACCTCTCTATATCTTCTCTGTTGGCCACAATCGGGATCGAACGGTCAGGAATTGAAATTAATGGCAGCGCTGAGTCTGATTCTAGAATCTTGAGCACCTGATCCATGGTGGGCCGCGCATGCAACTGGGGATGGGTGCACAAGACGGCAACAAGCACATGCTTCTCCATCACCTCAGGAGGATTGCACTCCTCCATTCCTTCCTCTACGACATTGAGTGCCCGGCTTCGCCTGACGAGCGACCACGCCCAGTCCGTTAGGACAAAGCTCTGCCCCTCTCCTAGCGATATAAGAGCTTTCTTCCCGCTCAACAACTCGAGAAGCACCACCCCGAAGCTGTATACATCGCTCTTCTCAGTCAATTGGCCGTACAAAGCATACTCTGGAGCAACATAGCCCATGGTGCCGGCAACCCGTGTGCTGACATGGGTCATGCCTTCAGGGGCAAACTTGGCCAGACCAAAGTCAGCCACCTTCGCCTCGAAGTCTGAGTCGAGCAATATATTGCTGGCCTTGATGTCCCTGTGGATGATGGCAGGCTGGGCGCCGTAATGTAGGTAGGCGAGGCCACGTGCTGTGCCAAGGGCGATCTTCTGGCGTATGGGCCAGGGGAGGCTGCTGTTGTGGCTGCGGCTTTCTTGATCCTCTTTTCCTTGATCTTTAGATGCAGATGCAGGAAGGGCAAGAGGAGAGAAGAGGTGGTCGTAGAGGCTGCCGTTGGGAATGAGGTCGCAAACAATGATCCTCTGGTGGCCCTCGAGCGGAGTGGTGCAGATGCAGTAACCGCGCAATGCCACCAAGTTGATATGACGCACGCTCGCTATCACCTCAACTTCGTGTACAAACGTCTCCTCCCCTGCGGCAGAGCAATTCTTGAACCGCTTGACAGCCACCTGCGTCCCGTCCGGCAGAATCCCCTTGTAAACGTTGCCGTAGCCACCGCGGCCTATGATATTCTCTCTGGAGAAGTTCTTGGTGGCCTTTCGGATTTCATCAAGAGTGAATTTGATCACTGTAGAGCTGGCGGTAATGGATTCCAGCGCCCGCGGAGTAGTCTGGAGGGAGGACCCATGCAGGGGTGAGGCGGCCTTTAATCCCTTGCAACAGTACCACCAGCAGAAGCCCAGCAAGAGCAGAACGAGCAATGCGAGAAGGCCTGCGACCAGACCAATGACCAAGGCTGAAGAGGGGTGGGAAGAGGATGAAGAGGATGAAGAGGAGGAATTGGAGGTGGGGAGGAGGAAGAGGCAGTTGGCAGTGGCAGGGTCAGTGGGCCCGAGGGCATGGAAAGCGGCAACATAGATGGAGGAGTAAGCAGTGCAGGTGGTGACATTGTTAGGGTCAGGGCTGGTGAGGTAGGAGGCCTTGAGGGTGTTGAGGGCGACGGTGCAGGCGGTGCAGGAGGGAACAGGGGCGAGGGAGCGATTGCAGGTGGAGAAGAGGGAGGAGATGGCGGAGGGAGGGACAACAACCTCAAAGTCAGCACGGGAGGAGATGTTCATGCAACCCTGGGAGATGGAGGGGTTGAAGCCACAAGAGGAGGGGAGGGAGAAGGAGGAGGGGAAGAGGGAGGCGGTGAGAGAGGCAGAGAGGGCAGACCAGCAGGCAGCATCGGAGGAGAGGGGAGGGAGGAAAAGAGAGGTAGAGCGGAGGTAGGTGGAGAGGAGGAAGTGGAGGGACTGCAAGGCGAAGGAGCAGCGAGAAGAGGGGTCGGAGGGCACGGGCGACGGCGACAGGTAGGGCTGCAGGAGGTTGAAATCCAGGGGGCAGCTACTATTTGTATTATTTGTAGTGGTTGATACTGCTACAGGTAGGAATGAGTATTGCCACAGCAGCTGGAAGAGGAGGAGCAATCGCAGCAGGTGAAGATTCATCATTCATACCCTCCTCTCTCTCTCTCTCAGTTCATCGGTTCCTCGTCTCCGTCGTCTGTATCTGTCCCCTCTTCAATTCAACAAGCTAACCTTTTTGCATTAAATAGCTGATGCCAATGTAAGATAGGATTGATGCTCACTACTTTGTATCTATTCCAGTGCAGAATTAGATTTGGAATGAACTGAACAAGAAAAGAAAAAGAAAAGTGTTTACAGGTAACATGTTTTGTACTGAAAACAAAGAAAAAAGGTGTTTACTGGTAACATGTTTTGTAAAGTACATGAGCATACAGAGTTGTTATCTGTGAGGATGAAATTGTAAAACTGTAATATGACATAGAACAACATATTTAAATATATTGCAGTTTACATGATTTGTGAAGTACAAAGGCTTATGTACACTTTTACCTTTGTATTCTCTTTTCTCGATAAGCGTTCTGTAATAGTAAAATACACTTTCACCTTTGTATTCTCTTTTGTTGATAGAAATTCTGTAATCGTAAAATCTAATAAATTACAGTTTACATATGTACACTTTCACTTTTGTATTCTCTTTTATCGATAAGAATAATGTTTCGTATATATAATAGATGTATAACTAAATTGTCAAAATAAAGAAAAAAGAAGGAAGAGGAGTACCTATGCACACGCAGACAGAGAATTCTCAAGGATATTCTAAATCGCCTATTCAGTCAACGCAGCATGTTCAAAATTCTACGTCTCATCTGATTGCAATGTTCTGCAAGAACAATATGTAATAATCAATTAACATAGCACATCCAATGTTATGTCATACTATAAACATATCTCAATATTGGAAGTTGTTTCGCTTATCCAGTTACTGTATTAATTATATTTATTTACCTCAACTTAAAGAAGTACTAATTGTCAAGTGACATAAATCAAATAGGGAAAACCACTCGATTGGAAAAGCCCTTTTCAATTGGCACCTTTGAAAAAGATGGTTTCTCTCAGTTGATTTGGATGAGTTTGAAGTGTTAAATAGATTAAGTTTAAATTTTACTCTTAATCACCAGCATAAGCAATGTTAATATAAACAACATTCAATTTGAAACCGTGTCAATATTATGGATATTATAAAGGCATAAGGGAGCAAAGTGTAACTTGAAACCATCCATGAACTTGTTTACATTGTATTTAATTTTGGTAACAGGACAGTGCAACACCAGTTTCCCATATATTTGCAATTGGGACAAATATAGCACTGTGTTTTTGCTCAATTCGAGTCTGGTATCAGGAAAGTGCAATACCAGTTTTCCATAAAATTGCAATTGGAACAAATATAGCATCCTGTTTTTGCTCAATTGTGACAGATATAGTAACAATTAGATCGATAAAACATAGCAATTCAATTTTTTCTCTCACTTCTAATCTCGGAGCTGTACAATCACGCAATGCAAAAATATCTGGTTGGTGGGTATATTTCGATTTACTCTGATCGGAGTGAGGCTTCCCCGAAAATCGTAAGAAAAGAAGAAGGGAAATCTAAAAGAGAAAGCAAAATGAAATACCTGCTTCAAACTTCGGAAACTCGCACAGTGAGAGCGCCCTTGAAGAGGAAGACAGTGACGGCTCGGCTGCCCCTCTCTCTCTCTGTCTCCGTAGCTCAATTCATCCGGAAATAAAATTCCGAGTAGCGACATGGGCTTTTGGCCCAAATTAATTGGGCTTCATATTATAACAGTGTGTTGTCAAAGAAGTATGACGTGTATGTACCGGATTTGTTGTTCTTCGGTGGGTCCGAAACCAAGTCAAAAGATTTATTGCTATTTTAAGTTAAAATTGTTTTTGTTCAATTAGAATGTTAGATGTTAAATTACGAGGCGTTTGTCAAACCAACTAAATGCCTCATGACCTTAATTTTACAATGACTTCCATTTTTATGTATTAAATTCTTTGAATCATGAGAAAAGTCATGCATTAGGTTTTGAGCAAACAGTTGATTCACACGAAATTGTTATTTATGATCTTGATCTGTTTGTTTAGACCTTATGCAAAAACCAACAAATATAGCATATTTTCATTATAATTTAATTTGCTTTGCCAAAGTGCAACAGAAAGTTGAACCAAACCAGTTAAATTAATACCGATTTAAGTTTTTGACTAAAAATTTACTGGCATTCCTATTCCCAGGCTCAGTGTCTGATTGCAGCTTGAGGAAAAACAGTTTAAACACTATAAAACAAATTAAAAAGTGTTTGCTGATGCAGAGACCAGAGGGTAAGGCATAAGGCATGAGCGCATGTGCCACCATGTTAGCATGAAGAAAAACAGTTTAAACAGTACAAAACAAATTAAAAAGCTGTTTTTGCTGATGCAGAGGCCAGAGTGTAACACCTAAGCTAGCGCATGTGCCCCAATCACATGTTTAATAATAGTTAATGAGGGATGCTTCTATGCACCTAAGGACTTATTTGTAAAATGAACATATTTTCATTTTCAAAGTTCAAACAGTCGATCCGACCGTTCAACATTATCTCCATATTAAAATGTACTTGGAGGTCAAATTTTACATTTTTTTGAATTGTTTTACTATTTATTAAGATGGGTACAAAATTCAATGGTCTGAATTTGACTAGTTTTGTAAAATACTTAATAAATAGTAAAAAAATTCAAAAAAATGTAAAATTTGACCTCCAAGTACATTTTAATATGGAGATAATGTTGAACGGTCGGATCAACTGTTTGAACTTTAAAAATAAAAATATGTTCATTTTACAAATAGGTCCTTAGGTGCATAGAAGAATTTGCCTTAATAATAATAATCCTCAAGGGCTTGAAAAGTTTTTTGAGAGTAAGGTGGCAAGTTGCCATCTTACGGGTTTTCATTGATAAAAAAGTATTTACAATAGTCGGGACGGGCTTGAAAAGTTGAAATTAGGCTAAGAGAAAGGAAAAGACCAATAATGGATAATTGTAGTCGTTTCCTCCTATCTCATTCTCACCTACCACAAACAGAGCACTGCTCATGATTGACCTGCCGCATCCTGCACAGGTCAATTTATTAATTTGTGACTAATTTTTGCTATTCTATATGTACATTTATTGATGATCAACACTTGTTGACTTCTCATTTTCTTCTCTGTTTTTTTTTCGTTTCCTGGTCATAAAGTTATTTTAATATTCTAATTACATTATTAATTGTGCTTATAATTTTATAGGTGAATTTTTTAGTTTGAATGAATTAAATTGTAGTGAAGAAATTTAAAATCCATGCAATAATAGCACAGAAACAATTCAAGATGAAGAA
This sequence comes from Carex littledalei, assembly GCA_011114355.1. Taxonomy (NCBI): domain Eukaryota; kingdom Viridiplantae; phylum Streptophyta; class Magnoliopsida; order Poales; family Cyperaceae; genus Carex; species Carex littledalei. The sequence continues at coordinate 9,258,040 of CM022081.1, forward strand.
AATTAAAGTGTTGAGGCTAGACAAATCATAGGAGAGGAATTTAGGACACACAAATCCTAACAATGATATTGATATATATATATCAATATTTTTCAATTATCGAGCGACAATTTATTCAGCTTTAAAATTTTAACTTTCAGTATTTTAATTTTGTTGCTGGTTTATTTTCTTAGCTATTAGAAATATTAAACTTGTATTTTGATGTATGAGGCTACTTGAAATGTGTTGGACTATTTGTTGCAAATTATGTGTTATAGTATATCACTATATGTTAAACTTCTATTTTGTTGTTGTCCTTCTTTATCTTCTCTTCTTTTTTTTCTCTTACATGCCTCTTTGGTAGAGTTATTTGTTTTATTCAACACAATTTACATACTCTCATAATTTTCTTGTTAGAAGAGTTTAAACGCAGAGTAAATAACCATAATGAGAGTAACTGGTTATTACTTCTTACTAGGAAATGTAATTTTTTACCTTTAGCATAGACTTTATTTTTTTACATGGGAAATTTTACTTTACAGCACAAGCCCTTTGTCAAAACCATACCGAAAATTATGTCGAGAACTTGATATCCTAATCAGTACATTTGAATGAGATTTGTGTTTTATAAGTATAGTTACTCTCATATGAAACAATAACAGACTAATTATCCTTCTTCCTATTATTCTCATGTGATACATTAGTAGGTTCAATATTATATCTTATTCCTATACATTATTATTTTCTATATCTGTTTGAATCATCTCATAAAAATTACCAATACCACTGTGAATCAAAATTTACAACAAAATTTACAAAAATGCAGGATACTGGAGATAATTTTATTGAATTTTGAAAAATAACCGTACTTAAAATATCAAATAGTTCAAATCACCCCATAGTTCAAGTTCTTCAATAGCAGAAAGGCTACCAACAACTCGCAAAATATAACTCTTACAATCCTCGCTTGTCATAGTGAAATTCGAATCCTCAATATAAATATCTGCAAAGCGCAACTTAGGGGTTTCCGAACAGAGATTACCGTGGGGGGAAAGAAATGTTTACTGTCATATCATTGATTATAGCATGTAATTTAAACAAACTTTAAAAAGAGAAAAAAATAATAATAAACTGGCAGAGGTCTACACTATCAAGAGAAGTATTTTGGGCTTCACTTTTGATAGGCCTAAATTATATACATATTCGATCTAGTTTTTATCACATAATAGCACCAAATATCTTGTATTTTAGTAGAGAATATAATGAAATATATCCAAGAATCAAGTTACTGCCAAAGTCTATTAAGTTACAGGAAATGGAGCAAATTGTAGATCTTCTCGCAAGCTTTCCGAAAAGTGGTAGAACACTGAAAACGGAGTTACGGATCATGAGTTATGCCCGTTTGAATTTCAGAGCAAAACAGGGGAAACAGAGCCCAGTGCGGACGCAATGACCTCCAGTGCGGGTCAGCCACCCGCACTCAGCCATCAGGAGATGAAAACAGAAAAGTCCGAGCGCAGTGCGGACGCACTGACCCAGAGTGCGGATGGGTGCACCCGCACTCAGCGACACACAGTTCGTATTTTGGCCATATCTTGGTCATACAAACTCCGATTTGGGTGATTCAAAGCTTGACGGAACCAGGACAAAGATATCTACAACTTTCATGAAGGAAACAAATCCAAATTCGGAATGTATAATTCTGTACAGCCTCATCAATGGCCGCATCAGCCTGAAAAACTGTTAAATATGGAAAGTTAGTGGGCTTAGTGGGCACCAAAATTAGAATAACTTGGTCTCCAAGTTATTAATCACAGAATTAGAAATATAGAAGTTAGTAGGCTTAGTGGGTGCTGAAATATAACAACTTGATCCCCAAGTTCAGAAAATGACTAACTTAGTGGGCGCCGAAAATAAAACGACTTGATCTCCAAGTTCATAAAATATTATATAAGGCTAAGGAGACCACAGGAGAAATCATCACTGCTCATCATTGCTCAATTGAAGTTATTCTGCTCCACTTTCCGGCGGTGATCAAAGTTGCGAAGGAAGAGAAGGAAGAAGTCGAGGTTTTGCTTGAGCGACAAGGGAAGAACTTGGGCAGGAACTAGGAGATTGGTTGTATTCTTTTCTCTTACGTATTTTCTCAGTTTTTACCATGTTTATCTTGTATTTTCTTGTTGATGCTTGCTTCTCCATGAGAGGCTAGTTTCTCTCTAGGAGTTTAGGTCATGTAGCATGAACTTGTTTAATTCTATCTTATTCGGATATTTGTTTTTATTATGATTGTTTTATCGGATTTGATTGTTAATTTCTGTGATTTATCATTTGTGCTAATTACATAGTTTAGTACTTGAATTGGACAAGTCCCGCTTTGGATTCGAAAGAACCAAAGTAGTTAGGATGGGATAGGAGAGTACCAAATTATGAGCATAAATACCTTAGGATTTGGATTAGAAGCGACCGTACTTTGATATCCAAACCAGAACTATAGAAATTAGGGTTAGGGTTTGGTGAAGAACGACCGTGAAGTCAAACCCATAATCAGGACACCTTAGAACAAATATTGATATATACTTTGGAGCATGTGACTTAAATATCCCTCTAGGTTAGTGACAGCCCTAGAATTCGAGGAACATTAATCCATCCACCCAAAGTATTTGTATCAATATTTGTTCCAAAGGCTAACAAGAGCTTAATGGGTCTAGATAGCTAGGGTGAAGAACGACCGTGAAGTCCGAAACTATCTAGGCACGTTATTAATTCACGACAGTGACCCTTTTTAACATTTTAGGTTAGAAACCTCATCAAATCAAACATGAATTCAAACAAACCGAATAAATAGAATTAGCAAGGAATTGTAGACCGAATGCCCCTAGATCTCCTCAAACTTGAAAACAAACCAATCTTTCTTTCCTTTATTTTTATTTACATTTATTGTTTAAAACTCCTCTCTTCCGGGTATTGAACCCAAATTTAGGATTTTAGAACAAAACCCCCCCTTTACTTTTATTGTTTAGTTTTAGAAGTAGTTTTCTTTAATTAAAAATTGGTATTTCCCTATCTCCCTGCGGATCGACACCTAAATACTACGATCGATAGGTTGTGCGCTTGCAACTAACCTATTTATTGAGTACGAAGATTTATAAATATTAAAGGCAAAAAGAGTACAAAAATCCTATCTCTAAAATACTCAACAATTTTTTATTGTAAAAAATAATCTTAAATTAATGTCCATGGCAAATGTACATGAAATATATCAAAAGAAACTCCATATTTGGAAATTAATAAAAACAGGTATGGCCTATTTCATCTTTGGATCTAAGGCCCGGCCCAGTTTGTGAGAAGGGTTTAATTCGGGAAGCAGATTGAAGAAATTTTAATGTGGGAAGCAGTTTGGGATGAATTCGGATCCCATGAATTAACTCAATTTTTGAGTTTTGATCCAAACCATCTAAGATGTTCTAACACAAATCTTAAAGGGTCTGGACCCCACAAATAATATTGGCCCTTGCGCTACCACCGAATAGGCACCGGACATATCTAAACTCAAAAATTGGGTTACTTTAGGGGATCCGGACTCGTTTGGGATGGGGGCGGCTGCTCTAGGATTTGGGTTGTGGAATTGGGACTGTGGTCCAGTATATGGTTGATGAAGTCGGAATCCGGTTGCAGAAAACTTTTTTTTTAAGTTGGATTATTTACAACTAGAATTCAGACCATGAATTTTATATTTTTCATCTTATCAGTTTGTTCAAAAGTCACCTTAAATCTTACTCATTTTCTGGATTAAAATTGTAACAACTCCTGTTTATTTTAGATTAGCCACGGGCTTTCTCATTCTGCACGGTAATGTAGGAATGTGTTGTGAAGGAAATTTTGTAGCTTTCGTGTTTAATCAAAAATAGTTATCAATAAAACGGTTTAAATGAAAGTGTCTTAAAATAGGTCCATATACATCATAGGTCCATACTACGAATCAATATAAATACATACATACAGTCGATACTACGAATCAATATTGTTATTTTCAAAATACTAACATATGAGTGCTCATATGTGTCTCATATAAATAAGTTATATAAATACATACATACGTGAGCACTCAAATGTGTCTTAAAATACATAACAAATGCACTGACACAAATTAGAACATCATAACATAAATAAAACTTAAAGATTTGGATTAAGACAGTAAACAAGAAACCCATAGCATGGATGTCACTGTGCTATGACACCAAAACTTGTCTTCAACCGAATCCACACCAGTCCAGGCCCACATGCACTTCAATGGCAACATACAAACAATGTTTACCAACTCAATTGATGCTATGCTGTTTTTTTTCTCTCAAGTTTATGCTTTATTAATTTTCTTAAAATTTAATGTCATTTGGAGGCTCATGTTTCTCTCTATTTTATTTGCAAATGTGCTTTTGAGCACAATCTATATTTGCTTCAAGTATAGTTTTATATCTTACTTTAATTTTATGCTATTTTTTCTCATTTAGTAACACTCGTATGTTTAAAAACATATATATTGCAGGAGGATAAAAGAAGCATTTAAAGGAAGATCTTATATACTGCTTTTATTTTACACAATGTCTGTACAATTACTTTTGTATCTCAATTAAATAGATTGGCTTATTCCAAAGACCATTTGCTCTAGTATTTTCATGAACCTTCACTATAAAATAATATAAACATACTAAACAAAACATTTCCAAGGACCATCCCATGGAAATAATATGTCCAGTCATAAAATAATATAAACTGTATCAATAAAACATTTTCATGCGCATGTGTCTCAATATTTCCATGAACCTTCATTATAAAATAATATAAACGGAATAAACAAAACATTTCCAAAGGCTAGCCCATGAAAATAGTATGTCCAACTTCTTCAGACTTATTTCCATGCGCAAGTGGTTAAGTATTTCCATGCACCTTCAATAAAATATAATATTTGGTCTATTTGGCGGGTCGTGGGTTATGCCAAACTTTTTCCAATGGTGAAAATGATACATTTCCATGGACACACAGGAAATATTTTCATGCGCTACTTTTTCCATGGGCCTCCCTTTGGAAATAGTTTACGGTGTCAGAAAAGTCGATTTATTTCCATGGACCCTTCACATGCTTGGAAATGCGTTTTCTACCCTTGGTAAAAACGGAAATTCTAGTAGTGAAATAAAAATAAAAAATAATAATGAATACAACTAATTTGTAATATGAAAATTTAGTAAAGTACAAAATTTTATCGTATTATGTATCATATCCATACAAATATATATGGCATCGAACGCTGAATCGTCCTCTTTTTTGTGTGCTCCGCACAGTGTCGATTCCGTAGACTTTGTTGTCAGTGATCCCTCGAGATCTAGATGGGAGAACATGCCTGAGTCTCCTATCTAGTAAGTATTGAAATTTACGTTTTCAGCTATTTGTCTCATATCAGCGATCTTTGAAAATTCGAGTAATTTCAGCAATTTCTCTGATTTCCCCCTTTTTTTTTTTATTAATGGCGCTGTTAGGAATGACATGATTTTATTATAAAGTACTTTATTCTATGACTGCAATATCTGGAGTGGAGTTGTCGATAATAGTGTACAAGGTTTTTTTTATGGTTGTCGATAATAGTGTACAAGGCCAAGCCTATTTCGAATGAAAGACGGTCGAGTCATTTAGTGTTTGGTTGGACTGAGAATAAGTTATTTTTAGAGTTAAGTTATTCGGTGTTTGATTGGATTAGAATAATTAAAATAGTGAATTTAAACTTTTTGTCTTATTAGAATAGGCTATTCCTAAGAGTTTTGAGATTTGACTATTCTAATAAGAGGAAGAGGAAGCACAAATATAATTATTTAAACTCTCAACTGCCTGCAACAATTAATTAGGAACAAATAAACAAAGGAAAAAAAAGGACTGATAACAGAATTTTTGTATTGGTGCAAGCATTGTCAATACTGCCTCCTTAAGAGTCAGTTACAAGTTATAGCTGAATTAGGTTAATTTTACATGTACCAACATCTATTACGATTTTCCTTTCGTTCTAGGTTTGGTTTGAATATGTCTGAATCATAGGTATCATGATTTTAATGTTTCAACAATACAAATTAACGAAGGATATTTTTCCCGGAAGGTGTACAGAGAGGGGCGATAATGGAGGCGATAGGTGAGTGGCAAACAGTTACCCGGCGCAACAAACCCCAACTAGCAGCCATTCCCAAGGTTAAACCTTACATCCCCTTCTCCACCAAACCCCTTTATAGCCAGGTCCTCACTTCCTCCTCTGCCCCCCACAGAACACCCTCATTCCTCTCCACCCAGACAGTTCCCAAAGCACCCACCTCCATGGCCAGCTCTTCTCACCCATCCCCGCCTGCCTCTCCTCCTCCTGCCGTTAGCCCTACATACTACATTTCTCCACATAGCCCAACCCGTCTCCGATTCCCCCCCTCCTCCCACTTCTCCGAATGGAGGGGCAGATGTTTTCGCTGCTGCAGGACCGGCCACAACTCTGCTGCCTGCAGGAATCCCATGCGTTGCGGGAAGTGCTGGGGCGAAGGCCATGTTGGCTCCCGCTGCACTAGCAACACCCTCAATCCAGCTGCCTTACCATACTGGTCCAACAAGTCACGTCAAGTACCGGCTCCGCTAGCCAAATCCAAACCCTATGAAGAAGCTCTCCTCAAGGCCTGCCCCCTGGCGGCGCCGGCGATGCCTGCCAACAGGCCCCACAACCTGCTGTACTTCGCGGACAAGGATCCTAATCTCTACTCTGAACTGGCCAGGCTAGACTCGGCAGTGGTGTTTGACACTCATGATCATGAAATGGGTTTCAAAGTTGGAGACGTCCTTAATTTTTCCACCAGAACCAATTTGATTGAACCGGCCGACATCTCCATTTCCATTTTGGCCAAGGACAAATTCCTCATAGTCCTCCCCCCTGGTCTTGCCCCGGAAACATTCATCAATGGCACCACTCCGGAGCTCTGGGATGCTGGCTTCACATTTCAACCTTGGTCTCCGACTGATGGGGCTAACATTGTCCTCCCAGAATACAAGGCTTTATTAACCCTCTCCGGCATACCTCCACACATGTTCCGTGAGAAAGAGATTGCTAAAGCTGTCGCCGCCTTTGGTACCTACCTCGATACGGTACCTAGAAAAGATATGTCTGATCTCTCCGTTTGGACCGCGGTGGTGGCCGTTGATCGCCTCGAGCGCATCCCGAAAAATATGACCTTCAATGCCTTGGGTTTTGAATACCCGGTACAGATACATACGGCTAATTGGATCCGTGCTCCTCTCTTCACGGCAGCTGAGCTCCCCAAACTTAAGCCCAAATTCAGCAAACCGTCTCCCAGCCATCAACCAGTAGGCCAGGAAGAGGTGCAAATTCATGTCTCACGCGCTGCTCTTAGGGAACTCTGCCGGGACCTTGACCCATCTACCCTACCGGATGAGATCCAAGCCATCTTGTCCGATTACTCCACCAGGCCGATCATCACTTTCGAGCAGGCGGAGAGGATGGCCAACCTCCCTCTCCCAACCGGAGCTGAGCAGGCCCCATCCAAACCACCACCAAACCCGGCTCACCATACCACTCAGCTGGAAACCATGATACCACCCCCCCGCGCACCGGTAAATCCCCCTCAAGCTCATCAGCTAGCCGCTGACGTCGGCCACTCTTCCGTCATGCAAATCGACCGCACGGATGTCACACCACCTCAGCCTCACCAGGCCAAACGGATCCTCCAGCGACCCGTTTCCTCTCCCCACATTCAAACAAGCTCACCTGTCCTTTCTGAACTTCCAGAACATCCCCCCAGTCTGTCGCCTGCAGATCCCCTGAATTCCCAGACTGCTACTGACGCCATATTAACCGGTAGCGGAAGAGGCCAGTTGTTAATTGGAGACAAATCCGAACGGTCCAAAAAGCCACATCATGTCTCTTTCGGTTCTAAAGAAATATCCAAAAACAAAACCAAGCCCACGCTGAAGGATCGCCAGGCCCAAACCAAACCCAAGAAAGGAATGCCATTCTTATTTAATCCCAAACCTTTGGCTTTCAAAAAACAAGCCCAGCAAGCTCCCTTCAAACCAAAAGGCTTAAAGAATAAAGAACATGGCCAGAGGGCCCAGATATCATTATCCTCGGATGGCCTGTTTGAGGTTAATGTGCAATATGGCCATTGCGAGGCTTTAGCAGATAGCTGCGGTTTTCAGGCCGTAGATGTGGTGCAAGCCCTCCACTAGGACAATCTCCAGCGCAAGACTGCACCAGGAGACTTAGGTACCAAGACGGATCTAAATGCTGAACCTGAGGGCCCGGTTCTTTTTGAATCCGATGAGGACTTGGACACGGATGAAGACCTACACTAGGTCCTTCCAGCTGTGTCTGCCGGCTGCGTGTTTCTTTTGTTCTCTATGTTATTTAAAAAATTCAAACTTTTTTCTTGGAATGTTAGAGGGTTGGGAGATGACAACAAATGCAAGGTTGTGCGTAATATTGTCAAAAACGCAAGATGTGATGTTCTCCTTTTTCAGGAGACTAAGGCTAATGATTTAAACCTTTCTTATGTCGTACGTTTCTTACCTTCCTTTTTCTCATCTGATGTGGTATACAATTTGGCCATCAATTCTTCAGGTGGCACCTTAATAGCCTGGAAGCGCTCATTTCAGCAGATCAACTCCTGGTCAACTAGGCACACCACTACGGTGCTGTTACAACACATTGCCTCTGGAAACCTTTGCCTTGTCACTAATGCATATGGGCCTACAGATGATTCTCTCAAGCCGGCCTTTATTGCCGAATTAAAGCTCACTGCCAACCTTGCTAATGCCCCATGGATTCTAGCCGGGGACTTCAACCTGGTTAGATGGTTGTCCGACCGTTCAGCATCGTTAAGCAGCTTCCGTCTGATGTCACTCTTTAACGACTTCATCTCAGAAGTGGGAATAAATGATGTACCGCTAACTAACCGGTCTTTTACCTGGTCCAGCAAGCGGCCGGCTCCGGTCTTCTCTAGACTTGATCGAATCTTCACCTCCCCGGAGTGGTCAACCTCGTACCCAATCATCACTCTCCAGGCTCTGGAGGTGATTATTTCGGATCATACACCTTTAATACTCACTTGCCAAGGGAACCCACAGAGAGCAAGAAAGTTCCAACTGGAGCTCTTTTGGTTTAAATACCAGCAACCCAGGCGGATGGTACAGAATTTATGGCAGGCCGAACATAGGCCCCCTTCCCTGAGTAATTTCATCCAAAAAACACACATACTACATCGGGCCTTAAAGCTTTGGCAGGCCGAATCATTCGGTCACATGGAGAGGCGCCTTGCCCAACTCAAGGCCACACTTTTGGATCTAGATAAGACTGAGGAAACCCGACAACTCTATACCCATGAATTTCGGTTGAGACTTCAAATTAGAGAACAAGTGTTTGAGTTGGCCTGCAACATTGAATCCAAATAGCAACAACGATCGAGGTGTCTCTGGCTCCAGCTGGGCGACCATAACACCAGGTTCTTTCACTCCGTTGCCTCATCAAGACTGGGAAGGAATTCAATCAAACAGATCTCGGACGGGCAGACCACTATCACTGACCACACTGCTATTCTCCAAACCTTCCACCGCTCGATGAAAGAGGTTCTCGGAGAAACCACCGCCGTTGCAAGCTTTGATGTCACGGTGCTCTACCCTCAAAATCCAGACCTTACCTCACTCGCTTCTCCTTTTAACGTGATGGAAATCCATGCTGCTGTCTCGCAACTTGCCAACAATAAAGCGTCGGGCCCCGACGGTCTCCCCAATGAGTTCCTTAAGCTTTACTGGGAGGAACTCAAAGACAGCATCCTTCATTTCTTCTCCCTCTTTTATAATGACGAGCTTGACCTCTCTGACCACAACTGCGCCAATCTGGTAATGATACCCAAGAGGGATCAGCCAGTGACAACGGTCGATTTCCGCCCAATTAGTGTCCTAAACCTAATACCTAAGCTCATCTCCAAAGTCCTCTCCAACCGACTGAGATCCTTTCTTCCAGAATTGATTTCTCCTAACCAAACGGCTTTTATACAAAGTCGCCAAATTTCAGAAAATTTTGTCACCACCCGAGAAATACTACACCACATTGATGAGTCGGGGACTCCGGCAATTTTCGCGAAAATCGATTTCAAGAAAGCTTTCGATACTGTTGAGTGGCCCTACCTACTTCGAGTGATGCAGGGAAGAGGCTTCCCACCCAAATGGCAACGCTGGATCTCTCTCATCTGGTCGATTTCGACCTCCAAAGTGTGTATCAATGGGGATGTCTCAGCACCATTCTACCATAAGCGTGGCCTTCGCCAAGGCGACCCGCTCTCGCCTATGTTGTTTGACATTGCCGTTGATGTCCTACAAAGAATGGTCCAGGTTATTAATCCGATACTAAATACTCCCCTCTCTAACAAACTCACTGAATCGATCATCGCGCTACAATACGCCGATGATACGGCTCTGGTAGCCAAAGCTGAGGTTGACACCTTGGTATCTCTCAAGCTCATTTTGCGCCTCTTCTCATCGGTATCCGGACTTCAGATTAATTTCTCCAAAAGCTGCTTCATTCCGATCAATGTCCCACATTCGGACACACAGTGGATCCTGGCAGTTTTGGGTTGCTCCCAGTCAGCCTTCCCAACTGTGTACCTTGGTCTTCCTTTGACTATCCGGCGACCCTCCAAAGATCAATTCTTACCGCTCATTCAAAAGATTGAACAACGGGTACAAGGATGGCAAGGGCGACTGCTCAGCAGAGGTGGAAGACTACTACTTATCCGGTCGGTTCTTCTGACTATCCCCATCTACTTCATGATCTCTTTCAAGTTACCTACTTGGGTGTTGCAACGAATAGAAAAGGTTTGTCGCACCTTCTTATGGCAATGCTCAGGCTCGTCCCGGAGACCTATCTCTCTATGTAATTGGGGTCTAGCTTGCATGCCGAGAATGTGGGGGGGACTGGGTATTCCTAATCTGCAATAAGAAACGTATCCTTGTTGTTGCGTTGGTGGTGGAGGGGCTACCGGGAGCCTCAATCCATGTGGAGCCTACTGATATCCAAAATTCGATGGCAGGGAGCTTACTCACAGGGCCCTTTCCTCTGGTCCAAAAGGGGATCTTTTTTTTGGGAACACTTGATCGGACTGAAACACCTCTTCAATTGGTCTACATCGTGGAATATTGGCAGTGGGTACTCCATATCCTACTGGTATGACAAATGGGACGCCGTCCTCTTAGCAGACACAGGGACTAGACACCGCAATCATGCCATCTCCCTCAGACATGCTTACGAAAGAGGCTTCCAGGGAAGTTTTCCTCAGTTTACTGAAAGTGTGGATGAATTGCTGTGGAACTGGAGCCCCAATGGTCAGTACAGCGCAAACTCTTTCTATAAAATCAGAATCGGTGGTGGCTTAATCAATTGGGAATTCGCGATGATTTGGAGGTTCAAGGTGCCTCCAACAGTCAGGGTTTTCCTCTATTTGCTGCTCACTGGAAAACTGCTGACAAGAGAAGTACTGTTGCATCGAAACCTACTACATGGTGACTCTTCCTGTGTGCTGTGTACGGTGAATCACCTCGAATCGGACCAACACCTGTTCCTCACTTGCCCATTTGCGCAGCTGCTCTGGCACAGGTTAGCTCGATTCTTTGGTCAACCTTTACTCATCTCAACGGAATCGCTACCAACTGCCTGGCGCTTATCCTATGCCGCTCTCAACTCATCAACTGCGGCCAACAGATGGAAGATCTTCTTCTCTTGTGTATGCTGGGCACTTTGGAGATGCCGTAATTCATTGATTTTTGAAGGTAAAAGGGCGTCGGTTGATGTGGTTACAAACTGGATCATTAGAGAAGGCACCCTTTGGGAAAAGTACTGTTAGTGAGTGAATGATCTCATGAGTTAATGGGGACGTTTACTCAAACGCACTTCTACTCTTCTTTCAAGAAAAGATGTTCGGATGTCAGGGTCATAGTCGATGTATCTTTTCTCCTTTGCTTTTAATTCACATTGGGGCTACGTTGTTAAGGGCTCCTCAAGAATGGTTGTTTAAATGTGATCCCTGTACACTCTATTTTTCTTAATACAATCACCTGGCAGCCTCTGCCCGGATTTTCAAAAAAAACAATACAAATTAACTTGGATCAATGATTTTCTCTTACATTTAAAATATTAGATAATGGGCCAAGTAAAAGAAATAGGGTGTTGTAATGATATCTCTTCTCTTGGCCTTATGCTGAATCTATGCCACCATCGTCAGCTGGTAAATGCTGACTTGGGGTGCTTTTCTTGTAATTCTTCTTCCATGTCAATACAGCAACAAATTAGGGAGTAAGAAAACAAAAGAAAACCCAAGCAGTAACACAAGGTACTTGTTGGAAACGGACGCGGAAGCGTTCAAATCAGTGGCAAATCCACGTACAATGAATTGACCCCCATTCATTTTCAATTTTTTTTGTATTTATACCTTATTTTAATATTATTAAACTAAAATATTATGGATAGTGTGAAATTGACTCACATTCATAGTATAAAATTTTTATATGCTTGACTTCCATTCACGTTTAACCCCCATAGTTTGAAAGTCTGACTCCACCCCTGATTCAAATAGTATTTTTATCGAACATCTTGTGGGCATTCACCAATACATGATCAAATGGAGAAATATGAAAGTCAAACAAGAAGCCAACACAAACAAACAATCAAGCATATATAAGAAAATAAAAGAGAGATACAATATTTTATGTGGAAATTCTCTTGAAAAAAAAAATTCCACAGAATCACACGGCGCAAGTTCACTAAATCAAATAGTCTTTACAAATACAAGGAGATAATTAAGCCATTAACACTCACTCTAACACTCTCTTACAATATTATACACTAATTTAAGATTTTCTAGTATATTTAGATGGATTTAATCAAGAGAGTAAGAAACTCTAGAATGAGCTTAGACAAAAGAAAAGGATCGGCTTTGAGTTCAATCACGCTATCTCCCGACATTTTTATTAATATCCAAAGTTTAATACAAATTATTAATTATACCCAGAGTCGGACCAATTATCGAAATATACCCAAGCCGGCCATTTTCTGGCCGGCCATGTACCCTCCTCAAGCCGGCCAGAAAATGGCCGGCCATGTTCCTTTTTTTTTTTTTTTTTTTTTTTTTTTTTAAGAGAGACACTATGAAAATCAAAATATTGAAATTTAACACTGAAAATTTGAAATTTTTTGTTTAATTATTTGTTATATTACTTCTTTTGATATAATTAGCATATTTATATTAAAATACGCTATATTAATTGAAATTATATTGAATAACACTATATTATGTTAAATTACGCTAAATTACATTACATTACATTACAATACGCTATATTAATTGAAATACGCTATATTATTTTTTATGTTGTGCTACTATTTTAATGTTGTAATATTTTCTGTTTAGCATTATCATGATAATTTATTTTGATATGTAAAATATAAAAATAGTACCATAAAAGCACACATACACAAGAACCGAAATATAGGATAATCCAAATATACCAAACATAAATAGTATATGAAATAAAATAGTACAAAACTAGTAAAAATACAACTAAAACGGAGAGGGGGAATATCGCTGAGCCGGTACTCCGGCGTTCGCCCGGCGCCAGCGCCGCGGCCAGGCTCTCTCTCTCTCGGCCTCCTCACTGGCATCGGCAGACCTGAGTATCTGGTCGGCACTATCCCATATGGCATCGCCCGTGTAGACTGTCGGTACTGGCGGAGGTGTAGCGAAGGTAGATGCGGCAAACCCAGTCCCAAAGTCAGGCTGAGTATGAGACCCGCTACCACTAGCCTCTCCATCATGCGGCATCTCTGTGCCATATCGGGGCCATGCCGGTGCTGACATGAAACTGTCATCGAATACCCCGATGTCCTGGAGACTGCACGAGAGGGACTCGTACTCAGAAGTATCGGTCTCCGCAGGTGGTGGCTGTGGTGGCATCTCTGCTGGACCCTGCAATCATACACATAAATTATTAAATTTGATATGAATGAAGAAATTTATTAAAACCTGACAGATACTGAAGTATGACATACATGAGGCTGCACCGGACGTCCATGCTCGTCGTACCATGACGTCCACCCAATGTCGGACAATACCCAACGATGGTAGTCCCACTCTGGATGTGAATCGGGGGAAGATGGCATATCATCCATCAGAACCGGGGTCGGATCGGGCTCCTGCGGATTTATCTCACGCCAGTTGATGTTCTCTCTGGCGTCTCGCAGCATACCGATGATCTTTCCACCGTGCCCGGCATCCTCAACCACATTCGCATTCTTCTTGAGTGTGCGGTACCCAAGCCGTCTCCAGTTCTTCCTTCCTAGCATGCGGATCTCATGCCCGCACTCCTTGATCGCGGCCAAAAGCTGAAAAAAATTTGGCATGTCAGATCAAACCTTGATATACTACTAAGTTAGACCAAAACTATGTGGTTTTAGGTGCTTTACCTGGCGAGCCCATGCACGACCGTTGGGATGGTAACCATCATCCGTTTTGATCCTGTCGCGAAGATGGGCACCGTAATCACCCTGCAGATAGACACTCGCCATGCAGACCTGCGTGTACCATACATCGTACCTCAACTGAGGATCTCCCTGGGTCTGAATGATCCCATCTGGCTCGTGATAGAAGTCTGCATACTGAGGATCCTAGGCCGTCTCGTAGTATGCATGGTAATGAGTGCTCCAGTCCTTATCCAGTCGTGATCGGTGGGTAACGCTGTAAGGAAGACGTTAGTTGCAATAAAAAGCTATCAAGTAATATGATGTATTTAACAATAAATACAATAGACTACGACATACCTGTGCAGGGCTCTGTGCGTGGAACTCGGCAGAGATGGGTCTGCGGGAATGAACGCCGGTCGACCAAACTGGCGGAGCACCCGATCTGGGTAGTGGTGCTCCACTGTCCAGAAATGTATGAGTGGACCTCGATAGAACCACATCTCCCGCTCATGCTCGTCAGTCACACTGCCCGGCAAGAGGAACTCCTCGTACAACTGATCGTACGGCGTCCACTCAACAAGAGGCTCAGGCAAACTCTGAAGCTCTGACCGGACTGGCCTGATCCCAATGGTAGCACCGTGGGTCCGATCCTGGTAGTGGTGGAAACCGTACCACTTCTTGGCGTATGCCGGGCAGTGAAACACATCTGGCGCTCCCCAATCCGGCGCCTCATTGGGGATAGGACGACCCACCGGTAGCCGTGACCACGACCAGTGCTGAAGCAGGAGTACCGGCCCGTACATCTGCTTCGCCGTCGGCTTCATTTTCAAGAACATTACACGTCAGTGTATTTTGATGGATTGATTGATTAAATAATTTACACTAAAATAAGAGTTGGTGAGTTACCTCACTACTACGGCACAGGTGGTAGTACAGATACGCCAGGACAGCTCCACCCCAGTTGTACGACGACGGCTCCTCAATGTTCATCAGCAACGGGAGATACATCATCGGCACCTGATCACCGCTGGAATCAGGAAACATGACAGAACCAAAAAGGTCCATCACGTAGCCCCGTGTATATCTGCAATACAAAACAAATAAAAATTCTAATAGAATCATCGTATTATAAATTAATTAGTAGATATTAATAAAAATTTACCTCTGAATCTCCTGCTCGGTGGAATGTGCCGAGAGACCCGCGATGAAGTGCTGCCGTAACCTCGTCATCCGTAAATGGAACTTCGACCTCCCATGTTCCCCAATGATATAGGAAGGATCAGCTCCCAATAACTCCTCGACATAACCTGCGAAGCTGGTGCTGTCAGAGACGCCACCGACGGGTGTGCCACGGATAGGCAAACCCCAGAGAGCACTCACATCCTGGAGAGTCACTGTCATCTCTCCAAATGGCATGTGAAACGTGTGCGTCTCGGGACGCCATCGCTCCACCAGTCCAGCGATGAGAGATGCATTGATGATGCTCTTCTCTGTCCGCACGATGTCCACAACCTGGTAGAGACCCAGGTTGATGAGGTACGGCTCCATCACCTCATAGTACCTCATGTGAACGCACCTCAACTTCACATCTAGAAGATCCGTGTCCTGCGTTGAAAAATGTAATCCGCATGGTGACAACATAATAAAATTTCAATCCAACAAAATTTAATGAAAATATAAGAAAAGGAACGTACCTCACGAGAAGCCAGTGAGACTCGGTGCTCGCTGTGGGGAATCCACAGGAGAGGACTGATGTGCTCTGTGCTGCTAGTACTGATCGGCTCGTCCACTACTGGACGCTGGGTAGGCCGTGCTCTAGGCATCCTGATATCTAAAATAACCTAAATTCGGTGAAATTACGCTTGATCAGCATAATTATGGTAAAAAAGGCCAAAATATTGGTCATCTGTGCTAATTACACTAAATTATGCTTAATCAGCCTAATTATGGTAAAAAAGACCAAAATATCCTAAAAATTGGTTATCTGTGCTAATTTCGGTAAATTACGCTTAATTAGCCTAACTATGGTAAAAAAGACCAAAATACCCTAAAAATTGGTCAAACGTGCTAATTTCGGTAAAATTACGCTTAATCAGCATAACTATGGTAAAAAAGACCAAAATACCCTAAATAATGGTCAAACGTGCTAATTTCGGTAAAATTACGCTTAATCAGCATAACTAAGGTAAAAAAGACCAAAATACCCTAAATAATGGTCAAACGTGATAATTTCGGTAAAATTACGCTTAATCAGCATATTTATGGTAAAAAATGCCAAAATACCATAAATATTGGTTATCGGTGCTAATTACACTAATTGCGCTTCATTAGCCTAATTATGATAAAAAATACCAAAATACCCTAAAAATTAGTCAAACGTGCTAATTTCGGTAAAATTACGCTTAATCGGCATAATTATGGTCAAAAAGACCAAAATACCCTAAATATTGGTCAATTGTGCTAAATACACTAAATATTGGTTAACTTAGCTAATTACACTAAATTACAACAATATAATCTAAATTATAACACCTAAAACCTAAACCCTAAAATAAATAAATTAAAAATTAAATTAGATAAAAAAAAAATTTACCTCAAAGAAGAAGAGAGAATTCGGAATTTGGATGGGATGAGAGGATTGTGAGAGGAGAGAGAAAAAATGGTATATATAGGGGTTAATGCGGGTTAAAAAAAAAAAAAAAAAAAAGGAACATGGCCGGCCATTTTCTGGCCGGCTTGAGGAGGGTACATAGCCGGCCAGAAAATAGCCGGCTTGGGTATATTTCAATAATTGGTCCGACTCTGGGTATAATTAATAATTTGTATTAAACTTTGGATATTAATAAAAATGTCGGCGCTATCTCTTTCTCCATTTTATTTCCCATACGAAAATCATTTCCGTCAAAAATGAATTAATCAGCTTATTGGGCCGAAGCCCATTTGAGTATTCGGCTTCAATATCAACAGTACTAGTGAGTAGTAACTAGCCTGCTCTGTACTCAATTGGGACTGTATATTAAATTAGATTTTGCATGTACCGGTCGCAAAATGATTTTGTGGTGATTATTTTGGTTTGCATCTATCTGAATTATAGACTTATATGATGAATTATGATGGTTCAACTTCAACCAATACAAACTCAAACTGATGTTATTTCTTTATTGCAAGGCCACTAGTATAATAATAAAATTTGAACAATAATATAGCTAATAGCATATATCTGAATTGGCAGCTGTTGTGATCGTCTTGCTCATTCATTAAATGGTACATTCATGATTGGAGCAATTCTAGCTAAAAGCATATATAATTTTTTACACCTATAATAGTTGCATGCAATATCGATTTAGATCCATAATAGCTGTTTTTCATTCAATCTGGAGTAAACTGATGAAATAAACTCAGATGGCAATACTGCACTGCCAGTATACAACAGATAGAAGAAAGAGAGGAATAACACTGCAAATTATGTTATTTTTTCTTTAGCAAATTATATGCAGAACATCTCTATTTAAATAGATTAATAGAAGTTGCAGTTAAATAAGGAAACCACTAATCTAATCTCTACAGAACATACTGAAAATAATTAATCACTAGATATGCTAACTATTCCTAAACTAACTAAGTTTAAAATAACCAATGCATTTTTTTATGCTGGTAAAAATTGTTTCATACATGCCGTACGTAGATAATTAGAATTAGTTATCAACATAATCAATCAACACTAAGACAGTTGCACTTCAAAATCAAATCTAGCTAGTAGTTGCCCCCAATAATTATTTGTGTCCAGCATTTAAAGCTATAATGATGCAGTCTGCATGTAGCTTAATTTGAAGTTTAAAGTCAATTTAATTAGGTTTTCTGCTGAACGACCAAATCACAAAAGCGACAAATGGTCAGACTTCATTACATCAGTTTTTTTTTTTTTTTTTGGTGGAATTCATTGCATCAGTTCAGACACAGCAAAACAACGAAAGGACATTCAACAAACTGTGCATCTATGTTGAAATAGCAGCACCGAGGCCCAAGTCCACTACAATATTCAAGAAACTTCCAACCGACATATATAGTCGGTAAAATTGGAATATGCTAGATGCATGGTTCTACAGAATTGTAATAGTCAGTATTTTGTAAACCGGCAAATAACAAAGTCGGTAAAGAATGATCCAGAAAATTCCATTAACCGACCTTATAGGTGTATAAACAGGTGAGCTCTTGTATACCAGCGAGTGTGAGAGTGTGATAAATATATCAAGTCTTGTGAGACTATTCTACTCTCCACTAAATAAAAGTAGTTAATTTCCAACAATCTACACAAAACTATTTAACCTTAAAACACAATTTAACTTAATAGTAGTGTTGATTATTGTATCCCATTAAAAGAGATATTGTTGAAATTATTAGAGGGGTTGTGTTTTGGAATTTATGACTTGACAGAAATAGAATTATTTTTAAAGGGGACAGGTACAAGATGTTCATGTTTTAGGGGCAAAAATCTTAGCTGTTGCTAGATTTTGAGCTTTGAATAAAAAATCAGATCTTACTTCTCAATTGAATTTAATTTTTTCTTGTGGTTCGAAGGATCTGATCGGATCTACACTAGTGGTTTCCATGGTGGATACACAGGATTCAATCCCTATGCTTGCAGCAAGGATCAGTTCCAGTAGTGGTGATGCTAGTTCTACTGAAGACTCTGATAGTAGCTTCAGCTCGCAGAGTTATGAGATTTTTAGTTTACAGGGTCTCTTTTGCATATTTTGGTATATTGGTGATATGGAATCTTTTTAGGGGCTGTTTTTAAGTTTTCTATGTGGTAGCTGGATGTTCTAATGATGGAGGTAGTAGGGTTCTAGTACTGTTTCTTTTTGGTTTGTTGCTTTGGTATTTTCTTAAATATCAGTATGCTTTGCTTGCTTTGTACATGGTACCACTGGTACCAGTGAACTTTGTAATGGTTTCTTATAATGAAAATCGGTGGCATAGTCCACTTCTTTAAAAAAAAAAACTTAATAGTAGTGTTACTGTTGAAAATAAAAGATGATTAGAGAGGATTGATCTCAGCCACACATCATTAATCAATTAAAATAGAATAGGAACACTGTACTGTACAGTACCAACGGCTCTTTATTTTACCGTTAGAATAAGCTTTGTATAAATAGAACTTAGAAACCTTGTAACAAATATAACAGAGATATACAAGAAATAGCATTTTTTTCTCCTCAGAATCAGATTGTCTCTTAAATCTCATAACTCTTATAATTCTCAACATGGTATCAGAGCTTCAAGCTCGATTCTGATAAATCAATATCCAATAACCCGATAAAGCTTCCGATAAATTCTCAAGCATTGCAAGAATGGATCAATGGGGGCAGCAATCTCACGAGGCTACCAACCCATCGAAACTCTCTCCACAATTGCTAAATGGCTCGAATTATATTTCATGGGCCAAATCAGTCTCAATTACCCTTAGCGGTAGAGACAAAATTGATTTCATCACCGGAGACAACAAAAAACCAGAACCATCCAATCCAGAAAAGATAACAGAGGCCGAGAAAATCCAAATCAGAAAATGGCAAAAAGAAGACCACTATGTAATGTCTCTCCTATTTGGATCAATGGAACAGCAAGTTCTCGATTTATTTCTCCAAAATTGCAACACATCAAAAGAACTATGGGATGAAATTCAAACCTTCTATGGGCAGCGCAAAAATCATTCCCATGTTTATCGGTTGCAACTCGAAATCCAGCAAGAAAAAAAGGGAACAAAAACCCATTTAGAATACCTTGCATCTTTAAAGAAGAAATACGATGAACTTGATATCTATCGGCCATTCACAATCGACCCGAAAGATCTCAAAAAAAGAAAAGAGGAAGATCAAATTTTCTCGTACCTCGCAGGCCTTGATGCAAGCTATGAGAATATTCGGTCACAAATTATTAGAGCTCCAGACCTTCCCTCCTTTTCCGAGGTTGTAAGCCAAATCCAACGGGAAGACTCCCTACGGGAGGCCATGGGGGGTCCACAAGCCAGCAGTGGCGAAGGACACGAGCCCCACGGCCATACCGTCAGAAATCAAGAACCTCACAGCCATGCCGTCCGAAATTTCCAAAACCCTAGCTTTCAATCTCACCCAAATCGGCAAAATCAAAAGAACGAGAAATGCTCTCATTGCAAGAAAGATGGTCATACGGCTGAGAGATGTTTTTTTCTTCACCCACACCTTAAACCGAAGTGGTGGAAAGATGGAGAATCGAAGAAGGAAAGGGGCGACGAATATGAAAGGAGAAAAGAGAAAGACATAGAGTCTATGCGAAGGGGCGCTGGGGGTTTTTCATCTCAACCCGGATCCGGATCCGGACCCAATACCGCATCTGGTTCAACCGAACCAAGTCTAAACCGGGCTAATGAAGGTTTTTTCACTGGCGGGTCAACCGGGTCAGCTGATCAAATGCAACAGTTGCTCCAGCAGCTCTCTGTGCTGATCTCCAATCAAAATCAAGTTCAAAGCTCTTGTGGTATTGTATCTAACTCTAAAAATTTTAATTTAATTGATCAAATAATTATTGATAGTGGTGCAACCGATCACATGTTCGGTAATGAAAAATTCCTTACCAAGTTGAAATTGCCAAAAATTGAACAATATGTGGTAGTTGCCAATGGTATGAAAGAAAAGATAAATGGTATAGGTACAATTAATTTGTGTAATAAAACAATTAGTGATGTTTTATTTTTAAAAAAATTTCCTATTAATCTACTTTCGGTTAGAAAATTAACTCAAGAATTTAATTGTGAAGCAATCTTCTCTTGTAAAAATGTTATATTTCAGGACCGGGTAACCGGGGAGAAGATTGGTGAAGGTTTTCTCGAAAATGGGCACTACCTTTTGAATTTACAAGAACTAAATTTTTGTGCTTCGGCAAGCTCAATTAATTATGATAGATGGCACAAAAGACTTGGGCATCCTTCCGACAAAGTTTTAAATTGCATCTTAGATTTTCCAAAGAACAATTGTACTAATTGTGATATTTGTAGAATGGCAAAACAAACGAGACTTCCTTTTTCACTTTCTAATAGTAAAAGTGAAGCTTTGTTTGATTTAGTCCATTCCGATGTATGGGGTCCGGCCCCAATTATTTCTTATAATGGATTTAGATATTTTGTTATATTTATCGATGATTTTTCTAAAGCTATATGGTTGTATTTACTTAAATCCAAAGATGAAGTATTTAATTGCTTTCAAGAATTTCTATGTCTCATAGAAAACCAATTCAATGCTAAACTTAAAATTTTTAGATCGGATAATGGAACCGAATTTATAAATAAAAATTTTACAACTCTCTTTAAAGAAAAAGGAATTATACACCAAACAACATGCATAAACACTCCCGAACAAAATGGAGTGTCGGAAAGGAAAAATAGGCATTTATTAGAAATGACTCGTGCATTATTATTTCAAAATAACGTTCCAAAATTATATTGGTCGGATGCAATTCTTTGTGCCACTCATCTAATTAATAGGCTACCTAGTACTATATTGAAAAATAAAAGTCCAACCGAAATTCTTTATCAACAAAAAAAGAATCTTGATTATTTGAGAGTTTTTGGTTGTGTATGTTTTGTTCATATTAAAAGGAAAGACAAATTTGATTATATGTCAACCAAAGCTATTTTTTTAGGGTATTCATCCTCAAAAAAGGGTTATAAATGTTACGACCCAATTAATAAAAAAGTTTTCATATCTAGAGATGTAATATTTTGTGAAGATGAACCATATTTTAAAAAAATTGAAATTACCAAATATACACATGAGAATAGAATAAGGCCAAGTATGTCCTATATATATGATGATCTAGAGTTTATACCAAGTATGGATAGCGAAATTGAGCCTAATAATAATGAAGAAGAATTGGATGAGAATAATAATAATAATAATAATGATAATGATAATAATGAGGAAGAAGAAAATACAATGGTACGAAGGTCCATAAGAGTTCGGCAACCATCTACCAAACTTAGAGACTTTGTAACATATACGGTACAATACCCCATACAAGATTTTGTATCATATGAAAATATCTCATCTAATTATCATTCATTTCTTACCATCATTGAAAATGAGATTGAGCCAAGCAACTATAACGAGGCTATAACCAACCCGGTATGGTGCAAGGCCATGAAAGAAGAGTTAAATGCTTTTGAAAAAAAAATAAAACTTAGATAATTGTTCCATTACCCAAGAACAAAAAACCCGTTGGGTATAAATGGGTGTACAAAACCAAACTTAAAAGTGATGGTTCCCTCGAAAGGTATAAAGCTCGATTAGTGGCCAAAGGATATACTCAAACCTACGGTATAGATTACCATGAAACTTTTGCACCGGTGATAAAAATGAATACCGTTAGAATTTTATTTTCTATCGCGGCAAACAATAGTTGGAATTTATACCAAATGGATGTAAAAAATGCTTTTCTTCAAGGAACACTTGAAGAAGAGGTGTATATGACACTACCACCGGGCCATAAAATGGAAAATATTTCTAATATAGTTTGTAGGTTAAATAAATCAATCTACGGATTGAAGCAATCTCCTCGGGCATGGTATGGCAAACTTAGCTCATATTTACTTTTGTGTAATTTTAAAATTAGTAGTGCCGACCACTCCTTATTTACCAAAAGTGAAGGAAAAAATGTAACCATTGTATTGGTATATGTCGATGACTTAATAGTTACCGGAAACAATTTTGAGGAGATTAAAAAAATTAAATCCCAACTAAAAGATAAATTTGACATTAAAGATCTAGGATACCTCAAATATTTTTTAGGAATAGAGGTAGCATACTCAAAAAAGGGATTGTTTATTTCACAAAGAAAATATACTTTAGATTTGTTAAAAGAAACCGGAAAAATATGGTGTAAATCGGCATCTACCCCAATTGATAGTAAATGCAAACTAAATATTGAAGATGGTACACCCCTAGATGACATAAATCAATTCCAACGATTAGTAGGCAAATTGATTTATCTCACCGTAACTCGACCGGACATCTCTTTTTCCGTAAGTCAAATTAGTAAGTTCATGCATTTCCCAAGAACACCCCATTTAGAAGCCATAAATAGAATATTAAGATATTTAAAAGGGAACCCCGGAAAAGGCATAAAAATGATGAACAATAATTCTAACGAAATATGTGGCTATTCCGATGCAGATTGGGCCGGTAGCTTTGATAGAAAATCCACCACCGGCTTTTGTACATTTGTAGGCGGGAATTTAGTCACATGGAAGAGCAAGAAACAAAATATCGTAGCTCGATCAAGTGCGGAGGCGGAGTACCGAGCTATGGCATCCACCGCTAGTGAATTAATATGGATTAAGCAACTACTTAGAGACATGGGCATTAAAATCGACCAACCTATGAAGATGTATTGTGATAATAACTCCGCTCGTCATATCGCATCGAATCCAGTGTTTCATGAGAGAACGAAGCACATAGAAGTGGATTGCCACTTTATTAGAGAAAAAGTCCAAGCCAAATAAATAGAGACACCGTTCGTATGTAGCAAAGAACAACTTGCGGATGTTTTTACCAAAGGCTTGGACCCGACGTATTTCGAGACTATCAATAACAAGCTAGGATTGTATGATATATACCTTCCTAGCTTGAGGGGGAGTGTTGAAAATAAAAGATGATTAGAGAGGATTGATCTCAGCCACACATCATTGATCAATTAAAATAGAATAGGAACACTGTACTGTACAGTACCAACGACTCTTTATTTTACCGTTAGAATAAGCTTTGTATAAATAGAACTTAGGAACCTTGTAACAAATATAAGAGAGATATACAAGAAATAGAATTTTTCTCCTCAGAATCAGATTGTCTCTTAAATCTCATAACTCTTATAATTCTCAACAGTTACCTTTAGGTGACAAGAAGCATATATGTATTGTAACTACTGATTTTTTTCTTATCTTGACATATATATCTTTTTAAGATACATTGGGCAAAAGTGGTGCTACTGGAGGATGAAGGTTTACGTAACATTTTACATTATCAAGTAGCCTAGTGTGAACATAATTTCTTTTCGCCGGTCAACTCGGCTCTGTATTTCAATTTTTTTTTTATCTATTCTAGTGTCGGTGGCTAAATATCATTTTCAAGGTTTAGAAACAAAATCACAAGAAAAAAATGTCAAGATCAAATACTGCAAATAATCTCATGTCATCAATAAATTCGAATTTGTAGAACACTTTAAATGCTTGAAGTTTTGAATTGATTTTATTGAATAAATCAATACATTTAAGGCGTTTGATAAAACGCTCAAATCAAAGGAGGATTTTAGGTAAGAGCAGTGGAGAGCACTTGAGTAGCCAATGATGTGCCTAGGTATCTGGAAACAAGCTTGTTGCATTATGCATTAAAACGTGTACTAATACACTTGCGAGTAAAACGTGTACTGAATAACTAGTTATTAGTGTGTGTGTTCGTTGATGCATTATGCATTACTTTTGAAACCTTTAAGTCTGTTATATGTGTGTGTGTGTGTGTGTGAATGTCAGACCTAAATTAATAAGTCAGGTGATAGTTATTAGTGACGTCAAACATGCAAATATTGAGGGAGTAAATTAAAACCCGAATGACAACCATATATTGAATGATCTATATATGGTGACCATGGTGATTGAGCTTGAATATTTCCCTAAACTTTAAAGCCTAGCAGCCAACAATTCTTGGCAAATCACATAACGTTTTTTGATGAAACGCCAGTAAGCATCACCAAGCGGTTGTGATTATAGGTAAGACCATGAGTCTGTTCTCCAATAGAAGAGAAACTCACTATATATATAGTTTCAAGTCTGTAAGAATAACTAGTTTTGGTGAAACCCCATGTACAGGGCCGGATCATATATAGTAGTGGCTGGGGGTGCTAAGCCACCTCAATTTTTTAAATTTTTATTACTAAGTATATAAAAATCTTACTGATTTTTTTTTTTATATGTATAAGCTAGCCCTCCCTATAATAATATAACAAAGTTAAAGGGTTTCAATGTAAATTGTAAAAATAAAAATTACGGACCAGCTGTCTGGTGGCTTCATTTCTATTTGAGTAATGTGGGCCGTGTGTGCGCAGTGGAAAAAAAAAAAGTAAAGAACCCTTTCCGAATTGGAAATGTCATACTCTAAAATTAATGATAGTAATGTAGTGTAGCATTTAAAGCTCTAGTGATGCAGTTTGCAGGTAGCTCATATTGAAAAAAATATGTAGTATCCAGAGTTACATATTGAAAAATTTCATTTTAAAATGTAGTATCCAGATTAAACTTTAAAGCTACCTGCAAACTGCATCACTATAGCTTGAAATGCTACACTACATCACTATCATTAATTTTTGAGTATGACATTTCCAATTCGGAAAGGGTTCTTTACTTTTTTTTCCACTGCGCACACACGGCCCAATTACTCAAATAGAAATGATTCTTTTTTTTTCTTTTCTTTTCTTGACATATATATGTTTTTAGAATAATTATTTTAGTACCCGCGCTACAGTACCCGCACTTCCATAACTGTAAAGTTGCGGTCCCCACAACTACCGATCTAACTAACAATGTTATCGGACCTTCCATTTTGAATTTCAAATGTTTCTTTCTCTCCGTTTTTTTCTTTTTCGAAGGCTTCGGCGATTTTGAGTCGATTTTAGGTCAATTTCGAGGTAATTTTTGAGGCAATTTCGAAACTTGAAGCGATTTTGTGTGGTTCTCACAAGTTTAATCGGTGATTTTGAAATGTGATCAGCTAGATTAATATTGTTTCTTTTCGATTTTGTTTTTGTTCTGGTGAATTAATAATGATATATCGTTTTGTTTCTATTTCATATACACAATCGTGTTTCAGTGTTGCTGGATTTTGAGATATTTGTGACAATTTGATTTGCGAAGATGATGTAATTGTCTATTATGTGTTCAGATATAAATACTTGGTAGTTTAGATATAAATACTTGATGTGTTCAGAAATAAATACTTGATGTGTTCAGATATAAATACTTGGTAGTTCAGATATAAATACTTGATGTGTTCAGACATAAATACTTGATGTGTTCAGATATAAATACTTGATTTGTTCAGATACAAAATTCATTTTAATAAAGTGACAGTTACAATTTAAAGTTAAAAAAATTAATAACAACTAATTATTAAAAATAACGTTATATGGTTTAAATTATTTATATAAAAAAATATACAATAAACTTCCGTTGGGCCGATTATTATATATAAATTCATATAAAATCATAGAGAATACTAATAGATTACAATTAGTGCAACGTATATAGACATTATCTTTTGTACACATGCAATCTCATGTGATCCATATAACATATACTCCTCAAGATCCAATACAATGTTTGTATAAAAGTTATGTCCTTACCACTTAGTAACCATGTGATCAAGGTTTGGCCCAAGTTTCGTAAAGTTTGGCTCATGTTGCCAAAACTCTTGGTTATGATCTAGTTTGGACCAAAATTTCATACAAACTAGTTGTATTAGATCCAACATATAAAAAAGAGAGTGCCCATGTGATCCATGACATGATGCCTCTTGGTTAAAGGTCTCCAACATTTCAACTCCAATACTTTTTTAAGATTCTTATTCATCCAATGTAATATAGATATAAATACTTTAGTTCGTAAGTATAAATACCACACCCTTATAGTTATAAATACTTTGTTTCGTAAGTATAAATACCACAAGAATAGAGATATAAATATTACCCGCATATAAGCTAAGTCAACATTTTTTTGTCAACATTTTTTGTTGACAATTTTAGTGGTCTCCACATGTCGTTTATTACCCACACATAAGCTAAGTCAACATTTTTTGTTGACAATTTTAGTGGTCCCCAAATGCGGGTACGAAGCGAGGATTTTTGAAGAAAAGGTGCGGGTACAGTTATTTTAGGAAATCATATATCATATATGTAGTTCATTGTATAGATATAAATACTTCACAATGTTACTATTAATACTTGTAAAACAAAATTACAGTTTTGGAAACGGTTGCGGTCCCCACAAGCAGTTATGGCAGTTTAGGTGCGGGTACTCAACTGCGGGTACTCATATCAGCTTCCATGTTTTTAATATACATTACGCAAAAGTGTTGCTACAGGAGGATGAAGGTTTACGTAACATTTTACATTATATATATATATATATATATATATATATATATATATATATATATATATATATATATATATATATATATATATAGATGAGCTATGCTACTCCATGGAGTAAAACGCGTTGGTGCTCCACGCCGCTATATTTTTATTTTGAAAATCCAAACAACCGATCCGAACCGCTCAATATGATCTCCATATTGAAATGTGCTTGGAGACCAAATTTTACATTTTTTAGAATTTTTTTGCTATTTATTAAGCCACTTTGAAAATCACTGATCCGGCAGTCCAGAAATTGTTACTGTTTTTTACTGTTCACCCGGATTTTCAGATTTTCAAAGTGGCTTAATAAATAGTAAAAAAATTCTAAAAAATGTAAAATTTGGTCTCCAAGCACATTTCAATATGGAGATCATGTTGAGCGGTTCGGATCGGTCGTTTGGACTTTCAAAATAAAAATACGGCGTGAAGTACAAACGCGTTTTACTCCATGTAGTAGCATAGCTCATCTCATATATATATATATATATATAGAGATGAGCTATTGTACTTCGCGAAGTAAAACCCCCGTTTACTTCGGGCCATATTTTGTCATTTTCAAAATCCAAACAATCGATCCGAACCGTTCAACATGTTCTAAATATTGAAATGTGCTTGGAGACTAAATTTTACATTTTTTGGAATTTTTTTACTATTTATTAAGCCACTTTGAAAATCGCTGATCCGGTGGTCCAGAAAATTTTACTGTTTTTTACTGTTCACAGTGGATCAGCGATTTTCAAAGTGGCTTAATAAATAGTAAAAAAATTCCAAAAAATGTAAAATTTAGTCCCCAAGCACATTTCAATATTTAGAACATGTTAAACGGTTCGGATCGGTTGTTTGAATTTTTAAAATGAAAATATGAGCATGAAGTAAACGGAGGTTTTACTTCGCGAAATACAATAGCCCATCTCTATATATATATGAGGAGGGCTCAAATGCCCCCATTGCTTCATGCCCCAATTGTGTCCCAACATCTATATCTTCAAATGCAAAGTTCAAACAGATGATCCGAACCGCTCAACATGATATCCATGTTAAAATATGATTGGAGACCAAATTTTATATTTTTTGGAATTTTTTTACTATTTTTTAAGATAGGTACAAAATCATTGTTTTTAGATGGTCCAGAATTTGCTAAATAAATAGTGATTTTGTATCTATCTTAAAAAATAGTAAAAAAATTTCAAAAAATATAAAATTTGGTCTCCAATCATATTTTAATGTGGATATCATGTTGAGCGGTTTAGATCGTCTGTTTGAACTTTGAAATTGAAGATAAAGATGTTGGGGCACGATTGGGGCATGAAGCAATGGGACATTTGAACCCTCCTCTATATATATATATAGAGAGAGACTATGGTGAGTTGTGAAGTATAACAACCGATCTGAACAGCTCAACATGTTCTAAATATTGAAATATGCTTGGAGACTAAATTTTACATTTTTTGAATTTTTTTTACTATTTATTAAGCCACTTTGAAAATCGCTGATCCACTATGAACAGTAAAAATTTCTTGACCATCGGATCAGCGATTTTCAAAGTGGCTTAATAAATAGTAAAAAAAATCCAAAAAATATAAAATTTAGCCTCCAAGCACATTTCAATATTTAGAACATGTTGAGTGGTTCGGATCGGTTGTTTGGATGATTTTCAAAATAAAAATATGAGCGTGAAGTAAAAATGACCTCTTACTTCACAACTCACCATAGCTCAGCTCTATATATATATGTTTATGTAAATGTGTATATGTATATATATGTATATGTAAATGTGTATATGTATATATATGTATATATGTATATGTATATATATATAGAGTGAGGCTATGGTGCTATGCATTAGCACGGATGGCTAGTGTACTATGGCTCAATATGATACTTTTTAAAATCATAACGGTCGATCCGAACCGTTCAATGTGATATCCATATGAATATGTACTTGCAAACTAAATTTTATGTTTTTTTGAATTTTTTTACTATTTTTTTAGATAGGTAGAAAAATCAGTATAGCACCATAGCCTCACTCATATATATATATGAGCTTGACTAATATGCTTATATAAGCAAAAGCCCACATATGCTTAAATGAGCATTTTTGCGTTTCCAATGTTCAAATGGTCGATCCGACCGTTCATCTTGTTCTCCATATTAATATGTGCTTGGAGACTAAATTTTACATTTTTCTGAATTTTTTTACTATTTATTAAGCCACTTTGAAAGTTTCTGATCTGGTGGTCCAGAATTTTGGAAACACTGTTTTTACTGTTCGCCCAGATCAGCAATTTTCAAAGTGACTTAATAAATAGTAAAAAAATTCAGAAAAATGTAAAATTTAGTCTCCAAGCACATATTAATATGGAGAACAAGATGAACGGTCGGATCGACCATTTGAACATTGGAAACGCAAAAATGAGTTATAAGCATATGTGGGCTTTTGCTTATATAAGCATAGTAGCCAAGCTCATATATATATATATATATATGAGTGAGGCTATGGTGCTATGCATAGCACGGATGCCTAGTGTACTACGGCTCAATATGGTACTTTTTAAAATCCTAACGGTCGATTCGAACCGTTCAATGTGATAACCATATGAATATGTACTTGCAAACTAAATTTTATATTTTTTTGAATTTTTTTACTATTTTTTTAGATAGGTAGAAAAATCAGTGTTTTCTGAAAATTTTGGACCATCAAAATTCTACCTATCTAAAAAAATAGTAAAAAAATTCGAAAAAATATAAAATTTAGTTTGCAAGTACATATTCATATGGTTATCACATTGAACGGTTCGGATCGACCGTTAGGATTTTAAAAAGTACCATATTGAGCCGTAGTACACTAGCCATCCGTGCTATGCATAGCACCATAGCCTCACTCATATATATATATATATAGTGCTTGGCTACTATGCTTATATAAGCATATGCCCACATATGCTTAAATGAGCATTTTTGCGTTTCCAATGTTCAAATGGTCGATCCGACCGTTCATCTTGTTCTCCATATTAATATGTGCTTGGAGACTAAATTTTACATTTTTCTGAATTTTTTTACTATTTATTAAGCCACTTTGAAAGTTTCTGATCTGGTGGTCCAGAATTTTGGAAACACTGTTTTTACTGTTCACCCAGATCAGCAATTTTCAAAGTGGCTTAATAAATAGTAAAAAAATTCAGAAAAATGTAAAATTTAGTCTCCAAGCACATATTAATATGGAGAACAAGATGAACGGTCGGATCGACCATTTGAACATTAGAAACGCAAAAATGAGTTATAAGCATATGGGGGCATATGCTTATATAAGCATAGTAGCCAAGCTCATATATATATATATATATATATATATATATATATATATATAGAGTAAGGCTACGGTACTTTGCAAAGTAAACAGCCATCTTTACTTCGGGCCACTTTCTCAATTTGCAAAACTCAAACAACCGATCAGAACCGTTCAACATGTTCAAAATATTGAAATGTGCTTGGAGACCAAATTTTACATTTTTTGGAATTTTTTTACTATTTATTAAGCCACTTTGAAAAAGTCTGATCCGGTGGTCCAGAAAATTTTACTGTTTTTTACTGTTCACAGTTGGATCAGCGATTTTCAAAGTGGCTTAATAAATAGTAAAAAAATTCCAAAAAATGTAAAATTTGGTCTCCAAGCACATTTCAATATTTAGAACATGTTGAACGGTTTGGATCGGTTGTTTGAAGTTTGCAAATTAAAAAAGTGGCCCGAAGTAAAGAGGGTTGTTTACTTTGCAAAGCACCGTAGCCTTACTCTATATATATATATATATAGGACAGTGCTACCGTGCTACGCGTAGCATAGAGCACTCCGTGCTACGGCTCACTTTTTGAGTTTTCAAAATCCTAACGGTCGATCCGAACCGTTCAACATGATCTCCATATGAATATGTACTTGCAAACCAAATTTTACATTTTTTAGAATTTTTTTACTATTTATTAAGCCACTTTGAAAAAACACTAATTTGTACACAACAGTAAAATCTGCTGGACCATTGGATCAGCGATTTTCAAAGTGGCTTAATAAATAGTAAAAAAATTCTAAAAAATGTAAAATTTGGTTTGCAAGTACATATTAATATGGAGATCATGTTGAACGGTTCGGATCGACCGTTAGGATTTTGAAAACTCAAAAAATGAGCCGTAGCACGGAGAGGCTCTATGCTACGCGTAGCATATTAGCAAAATCCTATATATATATATATGTATATGAGGAGGGATCAAGTTACAACAAATTTGAGTTACAACAAAGTTACAACAACCATTTTTTTCATTTTCAAAGTCCAAATCGTTGATCCAAACCGTTCAACATGATCTCCACAATAAAATGTGCTTGCAGATCAAATTTTACATTTTTTTGAATTTTTTTACTATTTATTAAGTATTTTACAAAAAATAGTCATATTCAGACCATTGAATTTTGTACCCATCTTAATAAATAGTAAAAAAATTCAAAAAAATGTAAAATTTGATCTGCAAGCACATTTTATTTAGATAATCATGTTGAACGGTTTGGATCGACAATTTGGACTTTGAAAATGAAAAAAATGGTTGTTGTAACTCAAATTTGTTGTAACTTGATCCCTCCTCTATATATATATATATAATTGAGCTATGCTACTCCATGGAGTAAAACGCGTTGGTGCTCCACGCCGCTATATTTTTATTTTGAAAATCCAAACGACCGATCCGAACCGCTCAACATGACCTCCATATTGAAATGTGCTTGGAGACCAAATTTTACATTTTTAGAATTTTTTTACTATTTATTAAGCCACTTTGAAAATCACTGATCCGGCAGTCCAGAAATTTTTACTGTTTTTTACTGTTCACCCGGATTTTCAGATTTTCAAAGTGGCTTAATAAATAGTAAAAAATTCTAAAAAATGTAAAATTTGGTCTCCAAGCACATTTCAATATGGAGATCATGTTGAGCGGTTCGGATCGGTCGTTTGGACTTTCAAAATAAAAATACGGCGTGAAGTACAAACGCGTTTTACTCCATGGAGTAGCATAGCTCATCTCTATATCTATATATATATATATATATATATATATATATATATATATATATATATATATAGATATAGAGATGAGCTATGCTACTCCATGGAGTAAAACGCGTTTGTACTTCACGCCGTATTTTTATTTTGAAAGTCCAAACGACCGATCCGAACCGCTCAACATGATCTCCATATTGAAATGTGCTTGGAGACCAAATTTTACATTTTTTAGAATTTTTTTGCTATTTTTTAAGCCACTTTGAAAATTCTGATCCGGTGGTCCAGAAAATTTGGCTGTTTTTTACTGTTCACCGTTGGATCAGAAACTTTCAAAGTGGCTTAAAAAATAGCAAAAAAATTCCAAAAAATGTAAAATTTGGTCTCCAAGCACATTTCAATATAGAGAACATGTTGAACGGTTCGGATGGGTTGTTTGGATTTTGAAATTGCAAAAACAACCCGTTAGAACTTCGGCCGAAGTTCTAACGTTATTACATTAGCCAATCTCTATATATATATATATATATATATGAGCTGGGCTATGGTGAGTTGTGAAGTAAGAGGTCATTTTTACTTCACGCTCATATTTTTATTTTGAAAGTCCAAACAACCGATCCGAACCGCTTAACATATTCTCTATATTGAAATGTGCTTGGAGACTAAATTTTACATTTTTTGGAATTTTTTTACTATTTATTAAGCCACTTTGAAAATCGCTGATCCGGTGGTCCAGAAATTTTTACTGTTTTTTACTGTTCACAGTGGATCAGCGATTTCAAAGTGGCTTAATAAATAGTAAAAAATTTCCAAAAAATGTAAAATTTAGTCTCCAAGCACATTTCAATATAGAGAACATGTTGAGCGTTCGGATCGGTTGTTTGGATTTTCAAAATAAAAATATGGCATGAAGTAAAACGACGTTTTATTTCACAACTCACCATAGTCTATCTATATATATATATACACATGTAGCATAGAGGGCCTCCGTGCATCGGCTCAATATTTGAGTTTTCAAAATCTTAACGGTCGATCCGAACCGTTCAAGATGATCTCCATATGAATATATACTTGCAAACCAAATTTTATATTTTTACAATTTTTTTACATTTTTTTTAGATAAGTAGAAAATCACTTGATCTGAATGGTACAGAATTTTCAGATCAAGTGATTTTCTACCTATCTAAAAAAATAGTAAAAAATTTAAAATTTGGTTTGCAAGTACGGCAAATTCTTCTATGGACATAAGGACCTATTTGTAAAATGAGCATATTTTCATTTTCAAAGTTCAAACAGTCGATCCGACCGTTCAACATTATCTCCATAATAAAATGTACTTGGAGGTCAAATTTTACATTTTTTTGAATTTTTTTACTATTTATTAAGATGGGTACAAAATTCAGTGGTCTGAATTTGACTAGTTTTGTAAAATACTTAATAAATAGTAAAAAAATTCAAAAAAATGTAAAATTTGACCTCCAAGTACATTTTAATATGGAGATAATGTTGAACGGTCGGATCGACTGTTTGAACTTTGAAAATTGAAATACGTTCATTTTACAAATAGGTCCTTATGTCCATAGAAGCATCTCTCTTGCAAGTACATATTCATATGGAGATCATGTTGAACGGTTCGGATCGACCGTTAGGATTTTGAAAACTCAAATATTGAGCTATGCATATTCATATGGAGATCATGTTGAACAGTTCGGATAGACCATATTAGGATTTTAAAACTCAAATATTGAGCCGTTGCACAAAGGCCCTCTATGCTACATGTAGCATATTAGCCAGATTCTATACGGAGGCTCTATAAATAAAAACTGACCTAGCAATTCAACCACACATGCACTAAAGATACTAGAGACGAAGAAAAAAGAAAAAACCCTAAAGAAAGAAAGAGAGCCACAATAAGAGAACTTCAGAAAGAAACAATGGTGAATTTTTTTGAAGCACAAAAACCCTTGATACATTTCCTATTAAAGAGGGCAGGCCTCTGCCAGCAATCGGTCGAGGTTGAGCCTGGTACTGTCATGAGCTTTCTAGTACCAAAAGAGAAAGCGACCAAGAAAAAAGGTACCATAAATAACGAAATAGCACCGGCAGGAAAGTTTACCGATATTAAATTGCTTAATGAAAGAGGCAAGAGAAAGAAGGAAAGGCCGTCGGTTGTGCTGGTGCATGGATTTGCGGCTGATGGTATTGTGACATGGCAATTCCAGGTTGGTGCGTTGGCAAAGAAGTATGACGTGTATGTACCGGATTTGTTGTTCTTTGGTGAGTCTGAAACCAAGTCAAAAGACCGGTCACCCGTCTTTCAGGTAAGGCTTTATTGCTATTTTTAAGTTTAAAATTGTTTTTTTATGAATTAGATGTTAAGAGTTGTTAACGAGATGTTTGTCAAACCAACTTCATGCATGCTCTAGTACTTCAATTGATATAACATATTTTTACTCACAGGATCTAAATTCTCAGTTAAAAAATGCCTTATACCTTTTACAATGACTTTCATTTTTATGTAATTAATGTATCAGGTTTTGAGCAAACAGTTGATTCACATGTAATTGTTATTTATCTAGATCGATCTGTTTGTTTAGACCTTATGCAAAAAACAACAAATTAATATACCCTACCTATTTTCATTATAATTTGCTTTGCCAAACTGCACCAGCAAGTTGAACCAAACCAGTTAAATTCATACTGTCATCAACAGATTTTAAGTTTTTGACTAAACATGTACTGGCACTCCTATTCCCAGGCTCAGTGTCTGATTGCGGCTTTAGAGCGACTAGGCGTGAAACACTGCACCGTTGTTGGATTTAGTTATGGTGGCATGGTGGCATTTAAAATGGCTGAGATCAACCCCAACTTGGTTCGTTCATTGGTTATTTCTGGTTCGACCATTGCCATGACCGACTCGATCAATGACGCCACACTCGAGCGGCTCGGGATGAAATCGTCTGCCGAATTACTATTGCCGGAGACCGTAAAGGGTCTCAAGGCACTCAATTCGTTAGTAATGTACAAGAAAATATGGTTCCCAAATTTCCTCGTTAAAGACTTTCTTGAGGTATGTCTTTTGAAAGTATATCCTTTACCGGCGCATTAATTGTATATCCGAAGCGTCTTTTAAAAGTATATC